>CAWUDS030006658.1:2778200-2918731 GCA_963859935.3 Lathyrus sativus
ATGAAGATCAACTGTGCTTTCTTCAAAGCCATTGGTTTAAGGCATGATGATTGGAAACAAGAATGCCTCTTTCTTCTTTGTTGCTTAACTATTTTTATCTTAAGGCAGCTGCTGACCATTATGTTGAGATGATTCACAACGGCTTGTTGATGATCAACTTGGTTCTGGTTGTGTCTTTGTTGTTTTGAACTGTATGAGGTAGCAACCTCTCATTGGAGAGTGTATGGTTGTCATAACAAACCTGTTAAGAGCCTCAACATTGCTATGGTTAGAAAACTACTTTAGCCCTGTCCTGTTTTATTCTTGAGTAGAGTTTATTAATACACCCTGTTGAACTTTTAGGGAAAAGTTTTTGTGGACTGTTTGTGGAGCTGTCTAGGTTTAATTTAGCTTTACTTATTGGATTTGTGATTTTGCACGCTCATGCTGTGTTGGATCAGTTTTTTGGCAAGCTTAAAGTCATGACTATGTGGTTATTGGACTGTTCTTGAAAACCTGTTGCTGTCTAGTTTTGCTGTTAGGATCTTCTATTTGGTTTCTCATAGTTTACCTCCTTCCTGTGTAGAACCTTTTTTAAAAAATGACCTCAGACCTTGGTTAAGGTAGTAGCATGAAGGGCTTCCTACTGCTACTTTGTTTGGCTGTAAAGCTGTTTTGTTTAAGTTATAACTTCAGGTGTGCTCAGACTGTTTAGATTTTGCAAGACCTTTTGGTTTGAGAATTTGAGTTTGTTAACTCAGGTATAGGTTTCTATTAGTAGGAGCATTTGGTTTATACTTTTGATTTACATCTGAGATGTTTGTTTGGGACAGAGGTGATTAGCCAGGTTTGTTGCCATGAGAGTGTTGGGCTGGTTAGTGGAGTCAGCCTGCTGCAAGTGGGAGTCCTTTGAGTGTCTCAGCTTTTTCCAACAGTTTGTTTAGAAGGGCGTGGATTTGTCATTAGAGTGAGGACTACCACCAGGGTTTAGGTGTTGATTGTGAATCCTTGCTACTGTTAGAGCATTAGGTGCTTTGTTATGCTAAGAATCCTGAAAACTGGGTGGCATAGATTTGTAACTGATGAATTGCTTTAGTTTTGAAGGAGCCATTTTGAGTGTGTTAATTCAAGCAGCTGCCAACATGTTTTGATTTGGACTGCTGGCTGTGTAGGTTCTGAATTTGCCTTTTTGTGTTTAGTGCGACTTAGACCATTTACCGCTGTCATGAAATTTATGGACTGACTTGTTATCTCTAGTCTCCCATACATGTTGGATCTTGTCTTGAATCAGTTGTGAGCATCTTAAAATCTCAGAAGTCTTATTTGGTCTTTGGAAGCTAAGTGTCATGGCTTGACAGTCTCACCCTAGGTTTTAGGATTTGTTTGCCAAAATTTTTGTGTTGGAGTGTCTTAGGCATGTTGGTCTGTGAACCTGTTCAAATATATTGATATTTTTACTTTTCAAAATACTCTTGTGTGATTGTTCTTATCATGTTTTTTCTAAATTTTTCACTGACGTCATGACAGTTTGTTTGGAAACACCAAGATATGATTGTCAAGACTCTAAGTACATTGAGTTAGCAAGTTTTGTTTTGATGTTTTAATTTGCCAATTCATTGCTGGTTGTTTAGACCTTTTTGCTATAAATTGGTTTGTGTTTGTTTTAGCAAGAGTGTTAGCTTTCATCTAAGAAACAGTTTTTGATTAGTGTGTGAGTTTGACATTGTGTAAGCAAGCTGTTACTGTCATTGAAATGTGTGGTTGGATTTTTGTCACTTGGTGGATCTGTCATGTGCAGCAGGGTTTACTAATCATGATATCAGTTTTTAAGTAGTCTATGTAGAGTCTAGTTCAGTGCTTAGAGGTTTCCTTTGTGTGAGTATTGTTGTTCTAGCTCGTTGTTATGAAGTGCCTTGTTGAAACCATAACAAGACTAAGATTTCAAACATTGACAACATAGTATTTAAGTGCTTGGCTTCTCATTCAGCACACTGTCCAGTTCTTGTGGAGAGAAAAACCAACTCAGATTTCCATTAGAACTTTGTTTAGGTTCCTTTGTTTTATCTGATGCTTGATGGAAAGAAGGCAAGGCTTGAACTGTGTAGTTTGAGCATGTGGATATCATTGTTTGAGGGTAGGTTCAGCAGTTAGTTTGTCATTTGAAAAAACTAGAACTTATTGATTAGAATGAACTGCTTTAACTCATTTGATCAAGCCGTGTCATTCATGTTGCTAAATCAGTGTGGCATTTGTGCTTTTATGTTGATTGGAATTCATCAATTTGCATTGAAATACCAATGATACTTTGTCGTGGCCATGCTGTTTTTTTGGTAGCCAGCTCTTGCTTTTCATAGCAGCTCACGTGCCAACTTTTTGTTTTGTTGTTTTTAGATCAAGCTTTCTGCTAGAACTTACTCATTTTCATATTTGTAACTTGCTCAAACCATCATTGGTCTTTAATTATGCCTGTCTCAGTTTTATTAACTCAAAATGCATTTCCAAGCTCCATTATGCATGTCCCTTCGAATTTCAGTGTGTGGGCATTATTTGAGACAACCAACTGCACCACTGTGTTCCTTATGAAAAATTAGTCAATTTAGACTAAAAGTTTGCTCAATTTGGTTGAGATTTAAATAAGTTAAAGCGAAACCGTTTTGAAATGTTCTTGCCTTGCTTGCCTTTGTTTTTGCCCAGCCATGCGCATGTTTAGGTACATATATTTATGGGGTGACATTAATACACGGATGTATCGCCATCCCAGTGGTTAAAAGCCTTGCCATAAGTATCTTTCCATGCCATGAAACCTCTGTTCGACCCCCAGCGGGGGCGTTTTGTGTTATTTTCATTCTATCTCTTTGTTTTGATATTTCTTCTTTCTTTTCCACTTTTATTCACATGCGTATAAGTGATAGAACTGGCTTTGTTTTGAGCCTGCAACCCCAAGGTCCTGAGTTCAAGCCTTGGGGGGTGCACTTTCTTACTTTTAGCATTTTGTTTAGTTTATTTTTATTTCTTCTACTTTTGTTTATTTGTTATTTAACTTTTATTTAATTTTTAAAAATAGTTTCTAATGTCTTAAAAACCCAAAAAAAAAATCATTTTCATGTATTTTTAGTATGTTATTTTATTTTCCATCCTTTTATTTTAATTTATCTTTCTTAATTTTTATTTTATTTTCATTTTTATTTTGAATTAACAAATTAATGTGTTTTCTCTTCCATTTTATTTTACCATTTTCTTTTCTTTTTCATTTCACTTGTGAGTGAATTATTTAGTGTTTACTTGGCCTTGTGCCATGATCCCCCTAGGATTCCTAGTCCCTCCGTTTAGGAGGGAGTAGGAGAGACATTAGGTGTTCAATCTTTTGCATGATAACATTAGGATAGTTTCATTCCCTTTCATCCCGACTTTAGGAGCATTGTGCATGACAACTTTAGGTTTGGATTTAGTCTCCCTTTTAGTGTCCTTTCTCTTCTCATCTCAAAACAATCATAAAACACTTAATAAAGATAATGGATGTTGTGCCATGAGCCTTATACTTGGGAGAATGGTGATTGAGGGGCCACCTCTCGATTGCCTAGAGTGTCTAGTATACGTCCTTAGGGAGATATGTGACGCATTCGATCCTAAGTTCTAGACTTTAGTACAACATACATTATGAACATTCAAATTCAAAACACTTCTTCTCTAAAAAACACAAAAACATTTCAAACCTTTTTCATCCTTCGGGATTCTAAACCTTGTCTAAAAACACACTTCTTCTCTAAAAAAACACAAAAACACTCTTTTTTCTGAAAAAAGATTTTCCTGATTAGAATCCCGTTTGCGATAGAACGCATAGGATGCCAAACCTTGTCAGTGGATAGGTCCTTACCTGTGAGAGGGGTTGGGTTGTGCAGGAAAACTTGGCTTCTAGAATACCCAGTTTGCAAGTGTGAATCTGTGTTCCTGATATCAGTGGGTCCTACTGTCGGTACTTTTTTCTTGTTAAAGCGAAGCACTGGTCCGTCTCTGTCAACGACACAGCAGTCTTGATCCTCTGTTGCATTTCATATTGCATTGCATGGCATTTGCATTTCATTTGCATAACAGGTGTTCGAGATTGGGTTTTGTTATCCTGATCCATTTTTCTTCGGAACTAGGCATTAGCTTTTCAAGGAAGACAGAAGAGTTATGGAGCAGGTTCAAGCTGAATTGATTGAAGTCCGAGGCCAACTAGGGCAGATTATGATGCACATGCAAGAGTTGCGTCTGGATCAGAAGACACTCAGAGAAGAAAACCATAAGCTAAAGACCCAGGTGGGCTTGATGATGGAGGTGATAAAGAATGTGCTCAGAAAAGAAGGTGATCAGCTACCTAAGGCCGCAGCAAAAATGCTTGTTCCGCTAGTGCCCGTGGAACCTGTGCCAAGGTGTGATAAGCCTCAGATATCTCATGCACGGTAGAGAGCTCTAGGATTTTCTCATCAACGTCTTGCTTCTCAGGATAATTATGTGCCTAGGAGGTATCAGAAGACAAGGCCATGTAACAGAGTTTTCGATCAGATTCCTACAACGTATGCTTGTAACACCCATTTTATTTATTTAGTCATTTTGGTGTTAATTTAATTATCTTATGTTGGTGTGCCCTTAGGTGGGGTGGGTTGGTATGTAATTGGTGAGTATCCTTGATATATAAGGATTATTGGTGGTGTTTTGGTGAATATAATAATATAGTGTATAATATTGATATTGGTGGAAATATTATTATTATTATTATATTTATTATAGTTACTATTGTTATTAACATTATTATTATTTTGGTGAGATAATAATAGGATTATTATTACTATTATTATTATTATTATTATTTTATTAAGTTATTAACATTATTATTATTTTGGTGAGATAATAATAGGATTATTATTACTATTATTATTATTATTATTTTATTAAGTTATTAACATTATTATTATTTTGGTGAGATAATAATAGGATTATTATTACTATTATTATTATTATTATTTTATTAAGTTATTAGCATTATTATTGTTTTGGTGAGATAATAATAGGATTATTATTACTATTATTATTATTATTATTATTTATTATTATTATTATTATTATTATTATTATTATTATTATTATTAAGTTATTATTATTATTGGGATTAGAGAATGAAAATAGAAACGTGAGGGATTAGAGTTTTACGATACATTGTGAGAAGTTAGAGAAAGTGAAAAAAGAACGATAGAAAGGAGAGAACGGAAAAGGGAACGGAAAAGGGAGCGAAGAACGAAGGAACAGGGGAAAATCAGAATTGGCCAAACCTTGGAGGATTCTTTCATCGATCAACCGATTAACAAGGTAAGGGGGGAGAAACTTGATTGGGAATGGTTTATACATGTATAGGGTAGTTGGGGATTCCTTAACCCCGTAGGAAATTGATCGATATATGATAATATATATTGTTATGTTATGATTGATGATGATTGTTGTTAATTATATAGTAATCGTTAATGAATTGGTGTTTTGGGATGATTTGGCATATAGGGCATATAGGGTGTTTTACAGTTTTTAGGGAAAATTCTGTATGGCAGTAATCGTTAATGAATTGGTGTTTTGGGATGATTTGGCATATAGGGCATATAGGGTGTTTTACAGTTTTTAGGGAAAATTCTGTATGGCAGTAATCGTTAATCAATTGGTGTTTTGGGATGATTTGGCATATAGGGCATATAGGGTGTTTTACAGTTTTTAGGGAAAATTCTGTATGGCAGTAATCGTTAATGAATTGGTGTTTTGGGATGATTTGGCATATAGGGCATATAGGGTGTTTTACAGTTTTTAGGGAAAATTCTGTATGGCAGTAATCGTTAATGAATTGGTGTTTTGGGATGATTTGGCATATAGGGCATATAGGGTGTTTTACAGTTTTTAGGGAAAATTCTGTATGGCAGTAATCGTTAATGAATTGGTGTTTTGGGATGATTTGGCATATAGGGCATATAGGGTGTTTTATAGTTTTTAGGGAAAATTCTGTATGGCAGTAATCGTTAATGAATTGGTGTTTTGGGATGATTTGGCATATAAGGCATATAGGGGGTTTTACAGTTTTTAGGGAAAATTCTGTATGGCAGTAATCGTTAATGAATTGGTGTTTTGGGATGATTTGGCATATAGGGCATATAGGGTGTTTTACAGTTTTTAGGGAAAATTCTGTATGGCTTTTGAGGTATCGATAAAGTGTGTAGGTGATGATTTTGGGAATAGGAATTAGAAGCCTATTGGTTACGGTAATGTGCAAGATTGGTACTAGAATAGACTGAGGATCTGAGTTGAGATGATAGGTACAGTTTGGCCTTGATGCACTGTAAGAATGATGAGTGTGGGAACTAACTTGTGTACTTGGTGATAGTGCACGTTTCCCGTAATAATGACTGGTGGACAATTAGTTGATGTATATGTATGTAGTGATCAGTAGCATCGCGTACCCCCGAGTGGTGGGATATGTTTATATCTGGGTGTTAAAGTATGAACTTGTTTACTATCTGGTTGATTTATATGGTGTTGGTGTATGTTATATCTGTACATATATGCATTGATGTATGATGATATGATCAGGAGGATCGTGTGCACGTTGAGTGCCTAAATATATTAGTTATGCATTGGTGTGTGCATATCATGGTGTTTTGGTGGGATGAATCATGTCTCAGGAGGAGCGTAAGTGATTCATCTGTACTCCTTTGTGGAGAATGGTGGGGGATAGATCATGTCTCAGGAGGAGCGTAAGTGATCTATCCAGGTTCGATTGAATGAACCAGCGAGTCGGTACCGCATGCATGGTGTTGAGTTGCATTTTGCATTATAATATGTTATATTGTAATTTGAACAGTAGGTTCGTTATATGGTGTTGTTGGGGTGAATAATTGATGTGTTGGTGTGTTTTACTGCCTTATTACATGTATTACACTACCATTATATTTTTGATCATGATTTCTCACCCCTTTGTTGTTGTTGTGGTCTGTGCTTCTTCGGAAGTACAGATAATCCAGGTGCTTAGCTAGCTTGGATATTGGTGTGATTGTCGAGTCTAGGATGCTCTGATACGTAGCACGGGACTTGGGCGTTTTATTTGTTTTATGTTGAACCGATATTTTATTTCCCTGTGAACGTATCAAACTTTTATTGAATTTTATTATTTAATATTCCGCTGAAGTTGGAGATAAACCTTTTTATAAGGAAACGTTGTTTTTATGTGATATCCCACTTCGTAGAATTGGAACTCTGATTTTGTTTATTTATAATGTTTATTAATTTAATTGATTTTGGGAAGTGGGGTGTTACAATTGGTATCATAGCAGGTCGGTCCGTTCGGCCAGTGTTGTTGAGTTGAGTTGAGTCTGTCCTTTGGGATGGAGACTGTGTGTTGTTTAACCTGGTGTTGTGGTTTAAATCCCTAGTATACGGCATGTGTGTGAAAACACTGTCGGTACGTGTTTATTTCCTAACCTTGTCTGCAGAAGCAGGAATGATTCCAGTGGGGGAGAAGTTTGTAATTCTCCGGAATGCTACGGTGTGGTGGCTTAATGTGTTGAGGAATGCTATCATAGTTTGGTAAAGATGGTTTGTACCCCATCATGATTTCGGCTGTCTATTAACAAATTGAGGAACTGATCACCCTTAATCTCTTGTTAATAGTAGACGGGATTGTGTTGGATGGGATAGACGTGTCTTGCAAGCTTGTGTGGCGTGAGCAATGAATTGTTCTGAGTTAAGCTAAGTGCTTAAGGGATTATTTTGAGGAGTTGGCGTAATACGGTGTTGAGACGTTTATTTTGACGGAACCTTCGAATGAGAAGGAAAGTGAGAAAATTGGGATTTGTCAATTTGTTGAAATTGCCGGAGGTTCCCTGAGGAAGTAAGCGATTTACTATCGGAGTGTGAAGTAAAGCTTACACGTTTATTTTGTTTTTGGGACGAGTCTGATATTGATGACTCCATATTGTATGTTTACGTTGGGATTGGAGAAGTTGGAGAGTCAACTTGAAGACCCGCTGGGGGAGAGGTCCTTTTGTTTGAGTGTGTTACCGTAAGGTGCACCAATTTTTGTTGGTTAGACAGACAGAAGGTTTTGTGAAGCTTTGGGTGAACTATAGATAAGTGAACAAGGTGACTGTCAAGGATAAGTGTTCGCTTCCAAGAGTTAATGATTTGATGGATCAATTGATTGAAGGACGTGAGTTTCTGTGTTCTTGAGATCGCGAGTAGAATTATTGTGTTGTGGTGTCGAAGGTCGAAGTGGTATCGTAATAGGAGGCTCCACGATCTGCTGTTGAGATTGGAAGTAATCGGGTTTTAAAATATTTAAAGATTGAAAGTGTGTTGGACGACCTCCTAAGTATGAAATTGTGGTTATACGTTGAATTCCGAGATCACAGCTTTTTACGGAATCGAAATCGGACACTCAGAAGTCAGGTAACGGTCGAAAATAGAATTTCGGGACTGTCATGTTCGCCGAGATTCGCCTGGCGAAGTGCCTTGAGCAGAAAAATGTTGTTGTGGTATTTTTGTCGTAACGGGAGAACCGTAACTCGGAATGACGCCCGGTTCGAAGCGTTGGAAAGCTATTGAAATTATCTATGAGATGGTGAAGTATTGACATAGATTTAATCTATTTATTGATGAAGTGTGTTTGAATGTTGTGGTAAGGACGGGCGGTACGGTATGTGTTCCCGCTATAACTCACAACTTGTTTGTCCACTTGGCATGGGATCTTCTTTAATTATTTATATAAGGCAATGGTTGTGTTGATAAATGATATTTTAAGGTATTCGAAGAGTATAGAGGATTATGTTGAGGATAAGGAACTGGAGTTATCAGTGTTAGAAAAAGAGCGGTGATATACTTCCGTAAGGAAAGTTCTGCCGAATCCGATAGAACTAATTGTGGTGTTTGTGATGCTTGTTGATATAATTAGGGGATTTTCTAAAGACAACTTCAACGAGTTTCAGTTATGCAAAAGGCAACTCGAAGTGTGTAAGATAAACCATCCGACCAGTGATTTATAATTGGTTGCTATTGTGGTTGTACTGGAGTCGGAGGCTTCGAAAGTTCAGACTAAGATCAGAGATGTTTGGTGATCTTAAGAGTTTAAGGTGTTTGTTTGATTTGAAAAAGTTGAAAATGAGGCAGAGGAAATAATTAGGATTTCTGAAGGATTACGACTTTGAGTGTAATTACCCTTTGGGTAAAGTTGATGTGGTAGATGATGCGGTGAGTTGGAAATGTTTGTGTTTACCGAAGATGATGGTGAAAAGAGGTAGAACTGATTGAGAAATTTCATAATATGCGTTGTGTGAGTAAGGATACTTCTTATGGAGTTAATCTTTTATTATTAAGATCTGACTAGTGATATCCTTGAGAAGAACCGAGAAAGTCAGAAATCTGGGTCGAGTAGTGAATTAGTTGAAGTTGATAAATTAGAGTCGAGGAGTGGAGTGTCGGGCTTGTGGAAATAATACCACGAGATGTTATGATAGAGTATGTGTACCAAATGTTGTTGAGGGGAGTAGAAGTACTCGTGAAGAAATACATTGGGGTAGATGGAGTATCCATCCCAGTGCTATGAAGAAGTAACCGAATTTGAGTAGATTGTTTTGGAGACCATGGATAAGGGGAGGAGTAGTTGAGGTGGAATATGCTGGTTAGAATTGTAGGAATTCGAAGAGTGAACATCAGAGACTGTTGAGTCTGATGCAGTCGTTAAATATTCCAGAGTGGAAATCAGGTAGTATTTTCACGAAATTGGTGTTGAGATTTCCAAAGAATTTGTAAAGACATAATTTTAATTTTAATTGTTAGGAGTGGACTAACTATTCCGTGTTGAGAATATATGAGATGCATATTGAGAAAGTGGTGAAGTTGGATGAGATACTGACGAATATTGTGTCAGATGGAAATTTGAGGTTTATATTGAGATTTTGGAAGGGCTTACAGGAAGCTTCGGGTACTAAGTTGAAGTTGAGTTCGATTTACCATCTGCAAACTGATGGTCAGTCAGAGAGGACTATTGAGTCTGTAGAGAATTGGTGAGAGCTTGGGTGTTGGATCGAGGTGGATTGTGGGATGATTAATTACCGTTGATTGAGTTACCTATAATAACGGTTACCATCCTAGTGTCGGAATGGCACTATATGTGGCTTGGTGAAATAGGGAGTGTAGGACTCTACTGTGTTGGAATGGGTCGAGTGAGAGTGTTGTGCTCAGACCTGAAAATTATGTGGAGATGGCCGAAAAGATCAAGAGGATCCAAGGAAAGATATGTTTGGAGAGTCACGCCGGTGACTGATGTTGGTCGAGCTTCAAAGTCTCAGAAGTTCGCACCGTGTTCTGTGGTTTGTATCAGAGTGGCGCAGCAGAGGCATGGGAGGAGTAACATGTTAGACCGTTTTTCCCGCTGTCGCTATGAATTGGCATGATATGTTTCATGTGTCTTAGTGAGAAAGTACATTGAACCAGGTGGATGATGTACAAGTGAAAATAATTTGATTGTTGAGGCATTGCTATTTCGTTTGGACGAGCGAGAAACAACTCCGAAGGGAGGAGATATCTTTGGTGAAAGTAACTTGGGGAGGTGCTGCAGAAGGCAGTGTGACCTGTTAGTTGGAATGAAGGATGCGGGAAGCGTATCCGGAAGTGTTCCATCAGGTAATTTTCGAGGACGAAAATACTTAAAGTGGGGGAGAGTTGTAACACCCATTTTATTTATTTAGTCATTTTGGTGTTAATTTAATTATCTTATGTTGGTGTACCCTTAGGTGGGGTGTGTTGGTATGTAATTGGTGAGTATCCTTGATATATAAGGATTATTGGTGGTGTTTTGGTGAATATAATAATATAGTGTATAATATTGATATTGGTGGGAATATTATTATTATTATTATATTTATTATAGTTACTATTGTTATTAACATTATTATTATTTTGGTGAGATAATTATAGGATTATTATTACTATTATTATTATTATTATTTTATTAAGTTATTAACATTATTATTATTTTGGTGAGATAATAATAGGATTATTATTACTATTATTATTATTATTATTTTATTAAGTTATTAACATTATTATTATTTTGGTGAGATAATAATAGGATTATTATTACTATTATTATTATTATTATTTTATTAAGTTATTAGCATTATTATTGTTTTGGTGAGATAATAATAGGATTATTATTACTATTATTATTATTATTATTATTATTATTATTTATTATTATTATTATTAAGTTATTATTATTATTGGGATTAGAGAATGAAAATAGAAACGTGAGGGATTAGAGTTTTACTATACATTGTGAGAAGTTAGAGAAAGTGGAAAAAGAACGATAGAAAGGAGAGAACGGAAAAGGGAACGGAAAAGGGAGCGAAGAACGAAGGAACAGGGGAAAATCAGAATTGGCCAAACCTTGGAGGATTCTTTCATCGATCAACCGATTAACAAGGTAAGGGGGGAGAAACTTGATTGGGAATGGTTTATACATGTATAGGGTAGTTGGGGATTCCTTAACCCCGTAGGAAATTGATCGATATATGATAATATATATTGTTATGTTATGATTGATGATGATTGTTGTTAATTATATAGTAATCGTTAATGAATTGGTGTTTTGGGATGATTTGGCATATAGGGCATATAGGGTGTTTTACAGTTTTTAGGGAAAATTCTGTATGGCAGTAATCGTTAATGAATTGGTGTTTTGGGATGATTTGGCATATAGGGCATATAGGGTGTTTTACAGTTTTTAGGGAAAATTCTGTATGGCAGTAATCATTAATGAATTGGTGTTTTGGGATGATTTGGCATATAGGGCATATAGGGTGTTTTACAGTTTTTAGGGAAAATTCTGTATGGCAGTAATCGTTAATGAATTGGTATTTTGGGATGATTTGGCATATAGGGCATATAGGGTGTTTTACAGATTTAGGGAAAATTCTGTATGGCAGTAATCGTTAATGAATTGGTGTTTTGGGATGATTTGGCATATAGGGCATATAGGGTGTTTTACAGTTTTTAAGGAAAATTCTGTATGGCAGTAATCGTTAATGAATTGGTGTTTTGGGATGATTTGGCATATAGGGCATATAGGGTGTTTTACAGTTTTTAGGGAAAATTCTGTATGACAGTAATCGTTAATGAATTGGTGTTTTGGGATGATTTGGCATATAGGGCATATAGGGTGTTTTACAGTTTTTAGGGAAAATTCTGTATGGCAGTAATCGTTAATGAATTGGTGTTTTGGGATGATTTGGCATATAGGGCATATAGGGTGTTTTACAGTTTTTAGGGAAAATTCTGTATGGCAGTAATCGTTAATGAATTGGTGTTTTGGGATGATTTGGCATATAGGGCATATAGGGTGTTTTACAGTTTTTAGGGAAAATTCTGTATGGCAGTAATCGTTAATGAATTGGTGTTTTGGGATGATTTGGCATATAGGGCATATAGGGTGTTTTACAGTTTTTAGGGAAATTCTGTATGGCAGTAATCGTTAATGAATTGGTGTTTTGGGATGATTTGGCATATAGGGCATATAGGGTGTTTTACAGTTTTTAGGGAAAATTCTGTATGGCAGTAATCGTTAATGAATTGGTGTTTTGGGATGATTTGGCATATAGGGCATATAGGGTGTTTTACAGTTTTTAGGGAAAATTCTGTATGCAGTAATCGTTAATGAATTGGTGTTTTGGGATGATTTGGCATATAGGGCATATAGGGTGTTTTAGAGTTTTTAGGGAAAATTCTGTATGGCTTTTGAGGTATCGATAAAGTGTGTAGGTGATGATTTTGGGAATAGGAATTAGAAGCCTATTGGTTACGGTAATGTGCAATATTGGTACTAGAATAGACTGAGGATCTGAGTTGAGATGATAGGTACAGTTTGGCCTTGATGCACTGTAAGAATGATGAGTGTGGGAACTAACTTGTGTACTTGGTGATAGTGCATGTTTCCCGTAATAATGACTGGTGGACAATTAGTTGATGTATATGTATGTAGTGATCAGTAGGATCGCGTACCCCCGAGTGGTGGGATATGTTTATATCTGGGTGTTAAAGTATGAACTTGTTTACTATCTGGTTGATTTATATGGTGTTGGTGTATGTTATATCTGTACATATATGCATTGATGTATGATGATATGATCAGGAGGATCGTGTGCACGTTGAGTGCCTAAATATATTAGTTATGCATTGGTGTGTGCATATCATGGTGTTTTGGTGGGATGAATCATGTCTCAGGAGGAGCGTAAGTGATTCATCCGTACTCCTTTGTGGAGAATGGTGGGGGATAGATCATGTCTCAGGAGGAGCGTAAGTGATCTATCCAGGTTCGATTGAATGAACCAACGAGTCGGTACCGCATGCATGGTGTTGAGTTGCATTTTGCATTATAATATGTTATATTGTAATTTGAACAGTAGGTTCGTTATATGGTGTTGTTGGGGTGAATAATTGATGTGTTGGTGTGTTTTACTACCTTATTACATGTATTACATTACCATTATATTTTTGATCATGATTTCTCACCCCTTTGTTGTTGTTGTGGTCTGTGCTTCTTCGGAAGTACAGATAATCTAGGTGCTTAGCTAGCTTGGATATTGGTGTGATTGTCGAGTCTAGGATGCTCTGATACGTAGCACGGGACTTGGGCGTTTTATTTGTTTTATGTTGAACCGATATTTTATTTCCCTGTGAACGTATCAAACTTTTATTGAATTTTATTATTTAATATTCCGCTGAAGTTGGAGATAAACCTTTTTATAAGGAAACATTGTTTTTATGTGATATCCCACTTGGTAGAATTGGAACTCTGATTTTGTTTATTTATAATGTTTATTAATTTAATTGATTTTGGGAAGTGGGGTGTTACAATGCTCAGCTGTTGCAACATTTGCTTCAACGCCAGGTGATTAAGCTTCGGACCATGAATCCTTTGACTAGTGAGCCTCCATCAGGTTTTGATGTGAATGCCCATTGCGATTTCCACTCTGGGGCACTAGGGCATAGCATTGAGGACTGTAAAGCTTTTAAGCATAAAATCCAGGACCTAATTGACTCAAAGGCAATTGAATTCACGTCGGGCGGCATAAACGTATCAGATGGTCCTATCCCAGTCGCTGCAAAAGAGATGGATGTTCCTATTCCCTCACTTGAAGCTGCAGTAGCTCAGGAGTATATCCTGTAATCTTTGGTATCTAAGTCCCCTTGCCCACAATTTTTGCCTGCTCCTGGGCCAAGCCTGAGGATGAAAGTACCGGAACAAAGGGAGTCCCTGATACCTCAGGCTCAGTCTCCAGACGTTGCAACTATTCATAGTCAACAATCTTTGAGGTATTTGCATCAGATATTTGTTCTCCTCCATAGTCAACGGTTGTACCACCATCAGCCGCGTCAGCACGCTTGACAAAGACCAAGGAAGCCAAAGAGGTGTTTCACTCAGTTGCCAATGTCGTATAGTCAGATGTTGCTGGATTTGATCAGAGGTGGATTGATAATGCCGAAGAAGATTAATCCAGAGATTCATCCACCTCATCCAGGTTTTTATGCCAACTCCCGCTGTGAGTACCATGCTGGGGCACATGGGCATTCAACTGAAGAGTGTAACGTGCTTAGAAGCCAGGTTCAGATCCCGCTGGACTCCAACAAGATTTCAATCATGCCTTAGGGTGTTCAGATCAACGATCCTCCATCGTCCAGTAATGTGGGTTCCGCAGTTGATGTTGTGGAGGGATCTACCGAGAGCAGACATTCAGAAGAGTATCAGACTGACTTTGACGAGCAATTCTGAAGATGGTTGGTTCACCAGCAGATCAAGACTTGAAAGCCCAGTTCCCTGAAGTTGGCAGCTCTTTTTATCATGTCATTTTCTTGCATTTGTAGTTTCTTTTATGTTTAAGTGTGAATTTCATTTGTAAAACGTGTTTGTTTTTTTGATTGATAATGATAATGAACTGAATATGCATGTTTTGATTAAATCCATTCATGTTCACTCAATGCTTTTCTATTGATGTCAAACGCTTGTTTAAGCGGAACCTGAGGGAGGATGACGAAATTGAAAAACGTGCAAGCTTCCGATTGTATGCTTTTGAATAAAACCTGCTGATGATGTACAAGCATTGTTTCAAATTCCTAAACACCGGAGATATAAGGAATATAATCCCTTGTCAACCCCTTTGAGCCTTGTAGTAGGAGTTTCTTTCTAAAAACGAAAAACCCTCAATCTTAACCTGGAGCAGGGTAGATGTTAGCTAATGTGACTGAGCATCCAAATTACAAAAAGCGTCACCATTCGAGGAACAATCACACCCCTAGAGGTCGTGCCTAAAAAACCACAATGGTTAAAATTCAGGAGTGAGACAGTCACATTATTCCCCAAAGAGTCAGACAACCAGTGTCACACGACTTGTAAAAAAAAAGAAGCAAAAGAATCAAAATCCCGCTGAGTCGAAACTTGAAAACAAGTGGCTTAGGCAAATATTAGGGCATCTTGCTGGACTTGAAAATCAAAAGATATACTCAAAAGAGTCAGTCCAGGAAAAAATAGGTAAATATCGGAAAAATAACGAAGAGCAAGTCGTGTGATTCCAGGCACCAAAAACGAAAAGCGAGTGACGTCACTCCAAAAACTTGTGGTTTCCTAAACCATCACTCCTGTCATTCAACCTTTGAGAGGTTAGTGCTTGTGTCGAATTATCTGAATATAGGATTGGAGAACATCAAGGAGAGTAGGTGGGTTAAAAAGACCTTTGACCCTTACATCCTTTCTTTCAAACCGTGAACCTGACCAAGTTACAACCTTCAAAAGTCCTAATTGAAGCAAATTTATTTTGAAAGCATACTTCGGTAAAGATCGCGTCGAAACTGACTCCTAAAAGGATTCTTCTTACCTTGTGGGTATTGATATTGACATTATGATAAGTGATTCATTTACTATGATACAACCTTTTTCCAGTGAACAGACATGGATTTCAAAACTGTCATATGCATTGCATTAATATTATCATTTGCAAAATGAATTGTTTTACTTGCGAGTAAACACTTGACATCAGGAGAGCTTCTACAATGTAAAGTTTGATTGAGCTAAGATGAAAAGTGCCAGAGAGCTCCGTCGAGCAGGGGCATGCCAAAGGATCATAAAAGAGGAGTCAGTCGTTCCAAGATTCAGTTAATATAGGGAAATCAGGTCGAGATTCGATGAATCTCTCGAATTCAGAGGCACTTCTCCAAATCAGCCAGTCAGGGGCAAAGTCATTGCAAGGCTGGGGCAAGCTACCCCAAGAGTACGAAAGCTCCCCTTATCCAGCAGACAATTAACTTGAAGAGGCTTAAAATGCTGAGGCAGTTCATATCAAACCGTCATAGTACAGAAATTTCAGGTTTCCTGTCGAGGAAGGTTTTACAGAAGTCCCACAGGCTGGGGAAAAATTGGAAACAAAGGAACCGTTCCTCTCAATATCTTCATAGAAAACCTGTATCCAGATAGAGCATTTCTCAACCTCAGTTGTACCTGAAGCTCAATTACAATGGAGTTGCTACGTTTCTATCCCCACAAAGTGAAAATGTCAGACCAGAAGTATCTCGCCCACGATAATATACAGTCAAGATCAGTTCAACCCCAGCAGGTTGGAACTCCGAACAATTAAGGTTATCCTTAAAAGGTCGAGATTGATATCTCCAGCAGATTCATATCATTTCCAACAAGTAGGTGTGGGATTATCCCCAACAGTGAAACGAATTCAGTGTTTTGCTACCCCACAGAGTCTGAATGACTAGCTCCTTTCCCCTCAGAATTTAGGTCGTTGACTAATTCCCCAAGTGGAAGTTGTTATTGTTGAGTGTTGTTCTCATTTTCCCCAAGTAGAGGTCGATGTTGATTCCCTTCTTACCTAATCCCCAGTCAAGTCGGTGGAGTGGTTTTCTCCCCCGAGATTGTTTATTCTCTATCCTCAGCAAAGAGAAAACTTGGGACGATTCCCCAGTAGATCTTATTCATAATCCCTAACAGATAGTGGATTAAATCTTCAGCAGTCTGCCTTGATTCCCAACGGAGTTGTCTGTTCCCCGGAATGTTATATTCTGGCAGGCCATCTAAGGCGCTTTCCTCAGCAAAGTTTTATTTTGATTCCCAGCAGAGTGGATTTGTGCTTAGCAGTGCAACTTTACCCAGAAATCTTTCTCGGAGGCCATCTAAGGCTTGTATTCCTCAGCATGAGCCCGTAGGCACTAGACGTACCTAGTTTTCCCCCAAAGGAGTTGTTTTCCTCTCTTCATCATTTATTTTTTTGAAGTGGTTCTTTTGCATTTGCATCGTGCATAGCATCCTCCCAAACGCGTAGCATTTCCATTTCGTATTGGGGCATTACGCCATTTTCAAACATATGCATTTTGAAACACAAACCAGGTTGTTACCTCTTTGCTTTCGAGTATATCCCGTAGGTGATTATCATCCCGACCTGTGCGGACTGCGTTTTTGTGAAGCTCTTCTCTCTAGATGTTGGTCTTCTGGCGGTGAAGTTAGATATTTGTCTTCTTACTATGAAGTTAGATGTTTGTTTATATTTTGACGGTGAAGTTAGATGTTTGTTTGTCTTCTGACGGTGAAGTTAGATGTTTATTTGTCTTCTGACGGTGAAGTTAGATGTGTGTTTGTCTTCTGACGGTGAAGTTAGATGTTTGTCTTCTGACGGTGAAGTTAGATGTTTGTTTGTCTTCTGACGGTGAAGTTAGATGTTTATTTGTCTTCTGACGGTGAACTTAGATGTTTGTTTGTCTTCTGACGGTGAAGTTAGATATTTGTCTTCTGACTGGGAAGTTAGATGTTTATTTGTCTTCTAATGGTGAAGTTAGATGTTTGTCTTCTGACGGTGAAGTTAGATGTTTGTTTGTCTTCTGACGGTGAAGTTAGATGTTTGTTTGTTCTCTGACGGTGAAGTTAGATGTTTGTTCTCTGACGCTGAAGTTAGATATTTGTCTTTTGACGGTGAAGTTAGATGTTTGTTTGTCTTCTGAAAGTGAAGTTAGATGTTTTTTCTCTGACGGTGAAGTTAGATATTTGTCTTCTGACGGTGAAGTTAGATGTTTGTTTGTCTTCTTACGGTGAAGTTAGATGTTTGTCTTCTGACGGTGAAGTTAGATGTTTGTTTGTCTTCTGAAGGTGAAGTTAGATGTTTATTTGTCTTCTGACGGTGAAGTTCCATGTTTGTTTGTCTTATGACGGTGAAGTTAGATGTTTGTCTTCTAACAATGAATTTAGATGTTTGTTTGTCTTCTGACGGTGAAGTTAGACGTTTATTTGTCTTTTGACGTTGAAGTTAGATGTTTGTTTTTCTTCTGACGGTGAAGTTAGATATTTGTATTCTGACGGTGAAGTTAGATGTTTATTTGTCTTCTAACGGTGAAGTTAGATGTTTGTCTTCTGACGGTGAAGTTAGATGTTTGTTTGTCTTCTGACGGTGAAGTTAGATATTTGTCTTCTGACGGTGAAGTTAGATATTTGTCTTCTGACGGTGAAGTTAGATATTTGTCTTCTGACGGTGAAGTTAGATGTTTGTCTTTTGACGATGAAGTTAGATATTTGTTTGTCTTCTAACGGTGAAGTTAGATGTTTGTTTGTCTTCTGACGGTGAAGTTAGATGTTTGTTTGTCTTCTGACGGTGAAGTTAGATATTTGTCTTCTGACTGTGAAGTTAGATATTTTTCTTCTGACGGTTAAGTTAGATGTTTATTTGTCTTCTGACGGTGAAGTTAGATGTTTGTCTTCTGACGATGAAGTTAGATGTTTGTTTGTCTTCTAACGGTGAAGTTAGATGTTTGTTTGTTCTCTGACGGTGAAGTTAGATGTTTGTTCTTTGTCGGTGAAGTTAGATATTTGTCTTCTGACGGTGAAGTTAGATGTTTGTTTGTCTTCTGACGGTGAAGTTAGATGTTTGTTCTCTGACAGTTAAGTTAGATGTTTGTTCTCTGACGGTGAAGTTAGATATTTGTCTTCTAACAGTGATGTTAGATGTTTGTTTGGCTTCTGACGGTGAAATTAGATGTTTGTTCTCTGGCGGTGAAGTCAGATGTTTGTTCTCTGACGGTGAAGTCAGATGGTTGGTTTTCTGATGATGAAATTAGATGTTTGGTTACTTGACGACGAAGTCAAATGTTTTATTTGCTTGCTGTGATGTCAGAATTTATTATTCCCCGCAGATGTTTGGTTTTCGATGGAAGAATTAGATGATGGGTCAGATGGTGAGGTCAGAACATGTTTATCCTCGGCAGAGACTTGACGATGAAGTCAGACAATGTTTTGAGTTGACGGCGAAGTTAGATTATTATTGAGGGTTGATGGTGAAGTCAGACTGTTTTAAGTTGATGGTGAAGTCAGATTATTATTGAGACTTGACGATGAAGTCAGACTGTTTTAATTTGACGGCGAAGTCAGATTATTATTGAGGGTTGATGGCGAAGTCAGATTTGTTTTGGGAAATAATGGCGAAGTTAGATTATTATTGAGGAGTTGATGGCGAAGTCAGATAGTTTGTAGAGCCGACGGCAAAGTCAAGTGTTTTATAGATTTAATATGGAGTTCTGACGGCGAAGTCAAGTGTTTTACAGATGATTTTTGAGGACTGACGGCAAGGCCAAATGTTTACTTGGTTGATGACTTATGGCGAAGTGGGGTATTCTACTTGATATAGGCGCCTGATGGCGATGTCAGAGGTTTCATTCTGCGGTTGGAAAATTTCTAGGTTCTTTGGTATTCAACCGTCTTTTACCTTGAATGTCTGAAAGTCGTTCGCTTTTCATCCCTTCAGGTCCAAGTCGTTTGAATAGGGGCAGCTGTTGCATCCCAAAATTTGACCAACCTCTTTTTTTAATCTTTGGCTTATGTTTCATTGTTCTAGCATTTTGCATTGCATAGCATTTTGAATTTACAGGGGATCAAGTGTCTGCCTGTGTACCACCTAAGAGGAAAGTCTTTATTGGTTTCGAGTTCAAGCAAAGGCACTGGTACGAACCATCAGAAGACTATCAAGGAGTCCATAGGGTCTTATCACTAGTGTGAACACGAGGTAGAAGCTTGTTGAATACCTCAGGGGTTATAGTGAAGTGGAATGGTTACTCGGTTCATCTAAACAATGCCTAGGCCAAAAGGGTTGGAATTAGGGTTTCAATTTTAATCAGGATAAAATTTGTTTCTTGAAGCAAACATGTTTCCATGGCCCTCCACATGTCCTAAGATGTTTGAGGATGACAGATTGATAGTAAATTTTGATCAGAAGAGCTCCGATTGATCAGTTGATTGAAAATCGGGAGGTTTGGAGAAAAGTAAATTGTGCTGTGAAAAAAGTCAACTCCTGACTTTTTGAGGTCAAGATCATGATCCTTAAGTTCAATATGACCAATGGTTGGAATTTTATCAAGAAAAGTCAACGAAATCATGAAAAAACAAAGGTTGTTGAAAGTTACCATTTTTGGAATTAGGGTTTTAGAAACTTTCCATTTTTGGAAAGTTTTATGTTTGGAACAGCCATCTTCAAGGCCATTTTTATTCATGATAGAGGTTTCAAATTAACTTTTGGCCAACATCAAAGTTGTTCCTTGTATCTGAAGCATTCTTTTGAGTACCAATTCATAGTCATATGATATTTGGAGCTCAAGTTGTGATCAATCAAAGTTGGGGATTTCAATGATTTCAAAAGTTGTTAAGTTTGGGCAGATTTTTGCATCACTTTGCAAGCCAATTTTCATCACCTTCTTGATGTCAAATGAAACTTTTTCCCAAATTAAAGTTGTAGAGTGTGTTCCAAGCTTTCCAAAGATTCTAATAAGTCCTCAATTGTATTTGAGAAGCTCAAGTTATAGATGTGCAAAGTTGGGAAAAAAATAAGCCAATTTCATAACAGAATTTTTTCTAAGTTATTCATGAGCAGTTTGTTTGCCACGATTTTCAACCACAAATTTCATGATCTTCCAATCCTCAAATCAAGACAAATCTAACATGAAATTTGTTCTACTCCATGCCCTCTTTCCAAAGAGTCCAAGATCAAAGTAATTGGATTTGTGAGCACAAAGTTATCATTGATCAAAGTTGGTACATTGAGCATTTTTGGCCAAAGAATGAAAGGTGGTTCTTGTTGTTTTGCTTTGGTTCATCAGTCATAACACTCTCCCATGCGCATGGGACGTTGTGTTTGTGGCTACCAAGTTTTTCCAAAACCAGCATAATCCCCTTTTTGCCATTTTGTCATTTTCAAATAATTACCCAAATGAGCTATGAGCCAAAACCAACATTGCCCAAAGTCTTCCCACACTGTTGCAAGGAAAGCAACTGATGCAGCAGCTGCAGCACCATTTCTGCATCCACCCTTAATTCAAAAAGTGACCATGGAGATGAAAATCTGTCCATTCACCTTCTTGCCTTGGTCAAACCCTAAAAACCTGATTTCACTCAGTATTTAAGCTAAGCATAAGTTCACACAAACCCTAGCCACCACTTGTGGGAAAATCAGAAGAAAAGCTTTTGACATTTTCTCTAAATCTGCCCTAGAAAGCCAACTGTTAGTTTCAAAAGGGAGACTTCAAAGCTTGGGAGAAGGAGAGGTAGCTTGCTGTTGGTTTTTGCTCAAGACAGTCTTCACGAGGTAAGCATTTTTTAACTCTCTATTTCATATGTATTTGTATCATTAAAACATGTTCTAGTTCTGTTTGTGTTCTTGGGTTTGTGTTTGAACTTGTTGAGAGCATTAGTATTGTTGTGGTCAATAACTGTTAGCATATATTATTGTAGTGTGTAGTGTTTTTATGAATGAACTTAGTTTTTTAGTTGATGCTAGGACCTTGTTTTAGACTCTGTTTGGTTGGTGATAATCAGCAGTACCACACTTAATGTTTGTGTGTGCTTGTCAAAGTTTCATAGGAAACAGTTGGTGATCGCGACTTTCTATGTCTAACTGAACTAACTGCAAGTGCACAGTCTATCGCGTAGTAATAAAAGATATCAATCGCACAGGGACTCGTAATCAAGCTAGTATTCTTGGGTGTTACTATGTTTAGCTAGGTTGGTATGGTTTTAAAAGAATAAAAGCAAAAGAAGTGTGTATAATAAAGGGAAACTAAAAAGGTTACATAAGGGATAAATGCGTGAATCGGTATGCAATATATTGGTTCTTCAAGGATTCAACAAGTTACCGGTTTATTAGGTGTTTTCAAAAATAGTTTAAGAAGAAAATAACGGTTTAAAGACCTTTGTCTCACGATGGTTGTTGACGCTAGTCGCAACTCTAAGGCGGAACGTATGCTGTCGCTATCCCGTTCGGGGTTAAAATTACTTTTTGAAAACCATTAAGTTCTAATCCCTTATAAAGCGTTGTCGCTGTTTTTAAAACGAATGCCTAGTTTTTACTATCTGGTCTTAGCCGCAGTTTCCGCTTGTTGGTTCGTACCTTTATGAATTTCCCACTGTCGTGGCTGTTGCACCCCAAAATTTGCTCAACATCCTTTACCTGGTTTATGTTTCATTGCATTATCATTTGCATAGTTATATCATTTGCATATCATGCCATATCATTCATCCAATAGGAGATCAAGTGTGATTATTATCAAGAGAAGCCTAGCAAGAAATCTTACCCAAGTTTGAGAAGTCATCCAAGTCATCAGGAGGTGGTGGGAAATCTTGATCAGTTGAAGACCATCAATGGGATGTGAAGCATGAGGGGTGAATATGAGATATGTATAGAGCTCATAGAGTGCCTAGAGGGCCATGTTGGATTTCAATCAAGTCATTAGTTTAAGTGCAAAGGCCACAATTGAGGTGCAAGCAATTAGGGTTTCATCTGGGTCAACCCTAGGTCAATTGTGCAATTGAAGAGTATCAAAGCTTACTTTGAGTTCATGGAGTTCATGGAATAATGTGATAAGAAATTTGTGGTGTTGTGCCAAGATCAAATCAAGAAGAATCAAGAATGTGGGAAGTTGTTAAATTAGGGTTTCAGTGCAAATTACCTTGTTTAATGCCTAACTTCAAAGCCACATAAGTCAAGATACAAGTTTCAAATGGATATTTGGCCAACATAAAAATTGTAGAGCATATCAATAACTTTAATTTGAGTACTAGAAGTCCTCCATTGGATTTGTAGAACTCACGTTATGGCCCAGACAAGTTACAGGTCACCAGATGAATGTGAAATTTATCTGTGAAAGTCACTTGACTTCCAAGCAACTTTTGACCTAGAGATAATTTTTACATGAACTTTTTGCCAACATGAAAGTTGTTCCTCATGATTGTAGCTTTCTAAATTGTACTAGAAGTCATCCATCTGATTTGTAGAACTCAAGTTATGAGGTTTACAAGTCAGGGGTATTTTGGGAAAGTTAGATTATAGGTCATTTTCAAGCATGGGCCAAAATCTCCAATTTGCAAGCTTCAAATGGAACATTGTTCAACATGAAAGTTTCTTGGAATGATGTTTTGAGTGCAACCAAGTGGTCATTATAGCTTGTTTTGGCTCATATCAAAAAGACATTTGAAGTGGCTTGAAAATGAAGAATTTTCAAATATGAAAAGGAGGGAAAAATGGGATTTTGTGTTACAAAACCAAAACCAAGCAAGTAAGTGCATTTTTTATTGGAAATTGCATTCTAGGATCATTGGAAATACCAGAATTTGGAGTTTAGTTCAAGTTTTGAGAGATAACATATGGTTACTTCACTTGTAAGTTATATATGCAAAATCAATGTACAAGGCAATTCAGGCCAATTCCTTCATCCAAACTCATTCTAAATGACATGTGCAAGGTGTGAGAACATTCTAGAACCACTGCCAAGCTTGCAAGGCACGACTGTCATATTGAATTTTGAAGGAAAAATCAGAAAATTGGATACACGGATTTGGGCTTCAAACACATTGCAAAGGCCCATGGAACTCTTCTATATATTCATTAGAGTGAGTTTAGATTAATTTTGAGCTTCATTTCGCGCCAGAGCAAGAAAGAGCAAGAAAATTTTCTCAACTGCAACTTGAAATCGGATTCTGAGTTTGGAGCCAATTCAAGCCAAATTAAGGTGTGCAATCTCTTCCTTGTGGATCATTGAAGCTATCTGGAGCATTTGGAAGCAAGCCACGAGCTCTAGATACCTCTGTTGCAAAATCTATACCAGGTTTGCACTTCTTAAAATTTAGCATGATTTAGCATGATTCAGTTAGATTTGAACTTGTGGTTAGAATCTAGACATGACATAGATCGTTTTAGGCTTGATTTGAACTCAATTGGTGATGATTGAAGATGACATAGCTGATCTGTTTGGACTTGAATCTCTTGATTCATAAGGTTTCAATGTTAGTTGATTAGATCAAGTTGATGTACATAATGAGATGAAGAGATCTATATCATTAATTTTGAGTTTAATGAAAGTTGTTGAAGATACTATTTCTGAACTTTGCTTCGTATTTGATTATGTGTTGAGAATTGGATGATTTTGATGATGGATTTGGAATGTACGTGAAAAACTGAGTGGATTTGGTATTTTGTTTGTCATTTTTGGTTGCCTGAACCTGGACCTTCACCAGAGAAGACGACCAGAGTCTTCTCCGGCCACCACCAACCACCAACCTGAATCTCCACCTGGCCTGCCTGAGACTTGGAGAAGATGATGTTTGGACCACAGGATCTTGCCTTGACCTTTGACTTCAGATCAGATCCAACGCATGTGTTTTAATATGAGGAGAGGAGTTTTTAATTCAAAACGCTGCGTTTAAATTAATGTGCTGGCAAGCTGTGGCGCGTCCAGATCCTTGACTTGTTGACTGATCCAATGGCTTGTGTTTTATTTTAGCTTTATTTCATTTTTATTTTATTTTGCTTTATTTTAATTGCCTTGTAATTCCAAAAATCATATAAATTCCAATTTTGATCAGAAAATTATTTTAAAAATATCCTCATGATCCTTATGGAATTTGTGATTTTCTGGGATTAACAAATTACCATTTCATGCATTTTTCAATTTAATGTGATTTTTCTTATATTTGTTATTTCTCTTAATTTGGCATAATTGACCATCTGTTTTGTGGAATTTAGTTCTCTCATTTGGTTTAGAGTTTGGCTTTGATTTTTTAATATGTGTTAGGGTAGACATGTATGTTCCCTTAGAAGTTTTCTTGGATTTTTAGAATAATATTAGGATCTGTTTTAGGTATTTAGAATAGGACCCTCCCAAACTTGTGGATTTCCTTGACCTATCTCAATGTAGGAATTGTTTAAATAACTTAGGAGTTGATTTAGGCTTCAACCTTTTTACATTAAGTTTTTCAAACATTCATGTTCCCCTAGTAATTTTATTAGATTTTTGCAACTTGATTTTCTATTTTAGTTGTATTTTGCAATTGGCTTGTGTTTATGATTCCTCTCTTGAGTGCTTTGTTTTGTTTGGCTTGGTTGGTTTCCTTGGAGTTGGTTTGAGCTTGAGTTCTTTTTGTTGGAGCTTCTGGATTCATTGAAGATGCTTGGGATGGAAGATTGGAGCTTGGAGTTGAATGCTTTTCCTCTTGTGGAGCTTTTGTTTAGGAGTTTAGAGAATTAGGGTTTTAGGAAATGCCTTAGACCTAATTTTGATTCTTTCTTCAAACATAGAATGCATTGTTTGACTCTATTCTATCCAATGACACAAAGTCCTTCTTGGGAAGCTCCATCTCTCCTTAGGAGGGATGAGGGGTGTGCCCAAGTGAGTAGAACTTTGAGGATACCTTTCATTTGCAATGTTGAGTTCTTGGTGACTTCCTTTGGTTGTCATTAAGTTTCTTTAACATTATAACTTGATCTTGATGATTAATCCTCCTCTTGGAGTGTGCTTGTGGGAGCTTGAAGATTGATGGGGATAGAAGAGAGAAGCTTGTTTGAAGATAAACTTTGTTGTCCATTCAACTTTGCTGTTTAGAGCTACTGTTGTTGTAGGAGTATGATACTGCTGCCTGAGCTGCTTCCTCTGAGTCTTCTGTGTTTCTCTGTATTGTCTGTTTAATTGTGTTGTTGACCTCTAGGTTTGAGGTAGAGCTTGTCTCCTCTTGCCTATTGTTGTCCCTCTTGCCTTATTCGTATTGCTGCATTGCATACATTCTACTGTTTACTGCATTTGCTTGTTGTCTTTTGCTGTTTATCCCCTAGGATCTCTGATTTCCTCTGTGCAAGAGGAAATTATGACAAACATTAGGTTTTGACCCATGCATGACAACATTAGGTTAGTTTCCATTTCAACCATAGGATTTTTAGAGCGTCTTTCTCTTCTCATCTCAAAACAATTCAAAAACACAGTAATAAGGATAACGCGTGTTGTACGCTACGAGCCTTAAGCTATGTGAGAAAAGGTTGCTGGAGGGTCACTCTTTAGTAATCTGGCTGCTTAGTATGGTACCCTTAGGGTGACATATGACGTAGTCACTCTCAGATCACAAGTCTTTAATGCAGTACAAGTTACAAACAGACTAAAAAACATTTCTTTCATAAAAAACTCAAACAAACATTCAAACTCTATTTTGTCCTCTTGGACCCTTAATCAGGAAAACTTTTTTTAGAAAGAGATAAAAACTGTCAGACAAGCCTGTGTTTTCCGTAGCCCGAACTACGTTTGCTCTGATCTTTCATGTTGTATGAAAGTACGTAGGCATAGGATGCGATATCCTAGCGAGCAACCTTCCCCTTCTTTCCTGTATGTAGGTAAACTACGTTGACTCTGATTTCTCGTTCTAGACGGGAATATGTAGGCATAAAGTGTGATACTGGGCTTGATTGAGAGATAAGCTGGACCTAGGCTTGAGTTTGCACATAGATTTAGAAGTAGATAGTAGTGGTTAGCCTGCTTGCTTAGCTCGCACCAGCTAGCCGCGGAATCTACGCTCGGACGAGATTCTATTTGATGCTTCTTGCCTGGCCCTTAGGGCTCGACAAGTTGTCTGACCCGAGGATTGTCGACTCTGGGGACCTATCATTTGGGATTCAACTAAGTGAGGCCGCTTCAAGGGATGATGATGCCACACCTTCTGGGTATCGTATCATCGCTCTTGAAAGTCTGTGACGTTGAACCCGCATAGGATGTCGTACCTCGTCTGCGAGTTAAGTACATACCTGTGAAGGGTAGGTAGGTCTGTTTGCAGGAAACCTTTGACCTCAGAGTACCTGGTTTATCTTTGTCAGTGGGATGTGGTTACAGGGTTCATTTGAGTGGTTGGTTTGGTTTGAGGCGAAGATTTGATGGTTCTCAGGCTTCAGTACAGAGCAGCACAATTCATCAGCATTGCACGTGATCTCCTGTTTGCATATGCATGTGCATTTTCATGTTTGCATTTCATTAACGTGTATTTATGTTGCAGGTGCGATCATTCCCCTCTGATTCTAGTGTATCTTCTGGCCAAACATAGAGTCCATGAAGAGGACAGTTGCTTACCGGTTGCATTCGCCAGATATCAGTTCCTTGTTGGGATAAGTTGCTCTAGCAGATGAGAGAGTGAGGGCTGAGTTTAGAGTATCTTATGGGAGATTGCTTAGTTTGTCGTACAGGCCTTCAGCATTTGAGACGACTGAGGTGTATACTTTGATGCAGTTTTATGAGCCTCAGCTGAGATGTTTCCTGTTCCCCGACTATATTCAGGCGCCCACTTTGGAGGAGTATTCTGCTATGTTGGGAGTTCCTGTGTTAAACTAGATGCCCTTTATACATGTTGATACTGAGCCTGAGTTGGCTACACTTGCTGAGATTGTCAGTTTGGACTCTTCTGAGTTCCCCGGAGATTTGGTCAAGCTGAACGGAGCCTACGGTTTTCACCTGTCTGTCCTGGTTGAGAAGGCTACACAGTGCGCGAAGAGCGAATGTTGGGTTGCCTTCAGTGCCATTCTAGTTGTCTGCATCTATGGGATTGTCTTGTTTCCCAATGTGCCAGATTTTGTTGACTCAGATGCTTTCTTGATTCTTGCCTCGAAGAATCCAGTTCCTACTCTCTTGGACGATGTTTATCATTCTATCACTATAAGAATGAGAACGTTGTGGCAAGAATGTTTCCTGCTGTCTTCCTCTTTTGTACAGGTGGTTCCAGGGACATCTTCCGAAGACAGGACCTTTTGTTGATGTTGTGGATTAGTCTTCCCAGTTGATGGGGCTATCTGCTGAGAACATCATTTGGTTTGATCGGAGCATGTTTGGCACTGATATTATATATAGTTGCAGTGGCTTTCCGAATGTCCCTTTGATTGGACGGAAAGGCTGTATCAACTATAACCCTTCTTTCCTGGTGAGACAGTTTGGTTATGCCTTGAGAGATGCTCCTATTGAGGTTGAGATACAAGAATCTCTGTATCTCACGGGCTTATTAGGCAAAGCTGTTTTGATCAAGTTGAGACATGCATGGGCTAACATCCATAGGAGAGGGAAAGCTTTTCTTGGTAAGAGCAACAACAAAGCTTCTGACCCTTATTTGGCTTGTATCCACGAGAGAGCTAGGATTTCCTTGATTCCATATCCTGCTGTGGAACCTTTGTATATGCCAGTGGTTGAGGTACCTACTTCGGTAGAGATTGAGAAGTATAACAAGTTGTTGGTTGAAAATGAAGAATTGAAGAAAGCCAATGACGAGTTAGAGAAAGAGATCTTCCAGTTGCGTCATGAGAAGAATGAAGCTACCTTCACTGTGAAGGAACAGATTGAGTTGATTAATAGGTTGGTGTTGCGGTGAAAATCGGATAGCAAGCTATTAATTAACTTGAATCTTATTTCTTTTACAACCGATCTTTAATTATCCAAAGGAAAGGTCTCAAGAAAGAAAAACCTTTTTCGCGATGTAACGACAACGCTTTAAGAGATTCGGGGATCGGGGGTTAGTTATATCTAGGAAGGTATTAGCACCCTAAATATCTATAGTACTCTACAGGAACCTTTTGTTTGATTGATTGCTAAGTGTGAAATATGTACTGTGGATTAGGATAAAGATATAAAATAAACGAGGGCCTAAATGATTCTCTAAGTTTGCTCGCAAAGGCATCACACCTTCTGCCTACGTATCCTGACTAGGATAGAATCAGAGCAATCGTAGTTCGCCTCACAAGGAAAAGAACACTTGATGACGATCAAGGTTCAATGGGGAACAAACATGACAATGTTTGTGTGGAGTTTGACAAAAACTCCCTAATCTAAGTTGTAAAAGGGGGAAATAAGAAATCATGACGATGATTCTTACACAAAGTTGACGAACTCTTTCCTAGGGTTCTAGTTGAAGAACGCTCCTAGTACGGGAGGGTCTTTTAGACTTAAGCAAAGTCTAAGATTTCTAATCTAAGGTGAAAATGACTTAACAAATTCAAGAGAGTGTGATTGAATCGTTCACGACATTGAGGGTCAAGTGGACAAACCTTCTTTTGGAGGGAGACTGGGAGACGATTTGGACGAGAACTAACGAGTTTCGTCGCTTGGGACAAAATGAAAATAAAACGCTAAACAAGATAACAATCCAGATAAAGCATGCTTATGGTGACAAAAAAGTAAATTATAAGAGATGGTAAGAGTGGATCATGCTGATAACAGTTAACAAATGTAAACGACCGATACTGTGACGACAGCTCGCACTTGAAAAATTAACAGATGAAAAAAACGGTAAGAACCAACAATAAATCCTAGCATGTTAACTAACATGTATATACATGGATTCAAACAATTATCAAGAAAAATATCATGAGGAACCACATGAACATTCATCTGCAACTACGTACGCGATCGCGTAAATGCGCACAACGTACACCTAAACAAAGTAAGTGATAAAATGTGCAAACATGAAAAATAAAAACATGACATGAAAGTACACATTAATACGAGCACAACAGAAAAAGAACGGACGAAAAACGATAAAAAACGAGTGAGATACGAATTTTTGAAGTTTATGTAAAAAATCACAAAAATGGATAAAAGAGTTGCCCTCCTCAAGGGTCGAACTCAGGAACATGGGGTACAAGGCGCGTTTGGCAATATGGTCTTACCACTGGGGTGGCTATACATCCATTGATGAAGCCACCCCTAATTAATTATAAGGATAACTTTGAACTATGGCTGGGCAAAAACATAAATCAAAACAAACCAAATACGTTTTACGCCGTAACTTCCTAACCGCTAATCGGATCGACACAAAATTTATATGGATTTGGGGTAGAATTGAATGAGGAACATGATGGTGATCTCATTTTTTCAAAATTCTTAATCCTCTGCAAAACCCGATAGGGGTTATGTTTTTGGCTCAAAAATGAAAATTCATATGGGCAGCTTTAGACAACCATTTTTAATTCAAACAAAACACACACACATCATAGTTACAAGGTAATGGATCAATTCAAAACATACTTAGGAGCAGAACTGAGCTAATGTGAAAAAATCATGTTCAAATTGCAAACCATGCATAAGTGACATGCATGACAACAGGTATTTTCAATTCCAAGGCAATACTGACCAAAGCAGTCTTTCATACACATGTAATACATGATTGTAAGTGTGTCTATGTGAAATTCATGGAACTGTAATGGTTGTGTAAGGTTTTGGTATTCAACATGCTTCATTGTACATTATGTGCATTATATAGTGTGTGTTTGTGTTCAGATAGTTTTGAAGTGATTCGATCACACACACACACATTACAAATTGTTAACACGAGCTGTTAGAACACACAAAACAATCCAAAGCAAGGCAATGCAAAAACTGGTTGGTGTCATGTCATTTTGGTGAAAAAGAGAGCATTTCATGAGTGAGAATTCAGTGCAGTAGGTTTTGATGCAAGATGATCATGTAGGCATGTCATAATTGATGAATGTGAAGTGTTAGAACAAACAAACCAACCTAAACACATCAATGCAAGATCTGGTTTGCAACATGTCATTTTGTGAAAAGTGAGCATCTTATGGGTGATATTTTAATGCAATGTGTTTTACAGCAAGATGAACATCCCAACATCTCATATGTGATCATATAAAGTGTGTGTAATGTGTTTTTTTGTAGAAACAAGTTTGTGGCAAAAAGTGACTTGGTATGTGAAGGTGTATGTGACCATTTGCATTTTGAAAGTGATTTTCATGACAGAGTGATTTTCAATGAAGTGATCATACATACATGTTATACTTGACCAATATGAGATGTTTCAAACATCACATGTGAGAAAAAACAAATAACATGACAGTTAGCATAACAATTGCAAATTTGAGCAAAAAGTGACATTTTTGAAAAAAAAGTAAAAAATAACACATAACTTCCACCATTGGAAGTTAAGTATAAAATGTGACATTTTCAAGATGAGTTTTTGGACAGTTTGGTTTCATGGCTTTCTACTTCAGATTGATATGTCCTGCACCTCTAATATATCATATGAAATGAGTCTAGACCCTTGAACATCATTAAAATTGACAGCATGAGAAGATGGCAAGTGATTTGCAAAAATGTATGTGAAACTTGCATTTTGAAAGTGAAAACTTAGAATACTTGCTCTAACACTTAAGTGAATGTTTGAACATATTTAAAATGATATATTTGAGGTGTCTAGACAAGTGTTTTAAGTAGAAATTCATTGGAACAAAATCTGTCATGTGATATGCAAGGAAGTGCTTGAAAACATACACTTGAAATTCAAAATCTACATTAATTGTTATAACACTTAAACCAGGTTTTAGGCATGTTTAAAATGATGTATATGAGATGTTTTAACAACTAAATGAGATTAAAGTGTATCAATAACCAAAACTGGTGTTATGCTTGAAAATATGTGAAGAATGCAAGTGCAATGGTCATGTTGAATCCAAGAGTGAGCAAAAAAACAAGCAAGGTAATTATCCATACATCACACATACACCTATTTGATGAGGTTCAAGCAAGTAGCAAGGCTTAAATTGGACTGTACCAGAATTCTGGTTTGGAGCTGGCTGCTAGTGTTTTAATCAAGCATAATCAACAATCAAAACCACCATGGCCACAAGCTGACTAATCTAGATACACATACACACTTAGCACATGATAGTAAACAACTTTAACTTACCAAACTAGTTGACAAACTAGCTTATAACCTAATGGCCATGTGACTGCCCAACTTTGATTTAAAATGCCACAACAAGATGCTTTCATCACAAACAGCAATTTCCAAGCAAACAAACACAAGAACACCACATATATATAGTATAAAACATGTCTAAACACACATGATGTCCATTATGTAGCAACAACAGCAAAATGTTCATGAAACCACATAATGTTTAAATTTCAAACTTACACATAATACTCAAATATGCCAATTCATGAAAAGTAGTGTAAAAAACAATAGAAACCAGTCACATACCTCTTGATGACTCTTTTGAGCAAGCTAAATCAGTTGAGAAAACCAGAGATATCTTTCCTCACTTTTTGCTTTTGAACTTTTCTTCAATTTTAAGCAACAATGTACTTTCAATGCCAAAAGACAAGGAGTGAGTTTCTAATGGTTGGTGAGTGTTTGAATAGTTGATATATGGTATTTATGAGGTGTGTGGATGTTCAAAAACCTCAAGGAAAGGCTTAGAACAAAGTTTGGTGATTTTTGTGGCTTTTGGTCAAAGTATGATAGGTAGGGGTTTGACTTTTTGATTTTTGAGTTTTCATGGTGGTTTAATGGATTACACACCTTCTATATGTTATTTAGAAGTTGTGTAGAGGGTGGTTGAGGTGTTGGAAAGGATAGAAATGAATTTGGGCTATTTTCACTTCATGACCAATTTTGGAGTTTTCATGAACTTTGGTGTTTTTGAGATTTTGAAGCAAGGTCAAGGAATTGTAATGACAGAGCTTCTTTGTAGGTTTTTTCAGATGGATTGTGTGTGGAATGAGGTGAATGAGACCTCCTTTTATAGAAAAATGGATGGAGGTGCTTGCTAGAGACCTTTCTTCACCATGAAGCAAGCCTTGATATTTTTGAGAAAAATCCCACTTGGTTGGCTTGGCTGCTCTTTTTCCCAAGGGTAAAGCTATTTTTGAGGGGTTACTGATGCATTTATCAGGCTACAAGCATGGGAGAGTGGCTGGCTCATGATGAAGCTTTACACCTCATGCTTGGAAAATTCAACATTTTCAACTTTGGCAATGAAACTCCAATTTTAATTTTGTGATACTTCTCATGCATACTTTCTGTTTTAGCATGCTACAAATATTCGTATACATTAGTTAGAACAAGTCTTGCAAGCTGAGATTGGCCCAATTGGATGGAAGAGATGATTTTGCAATTTTGATCAATGCGGGACTAAAGTGTGAAATCACCAACTTTGCACCCATGTAACTTTTTGCTCATAAATCCTCATTGAGATGTTCTAGTACAATTTAGAAAGCCCTCACATAGCTCTAAAACATTCATGTTTGTCAAGGAATCAAACTCCAATTGGGACTAGGTGAAAAATCCCCTCAAAGTTGGCTGCACACAAGCTTTTAAAGTGAAAATAACAGAAATTTTCTAAGTTATTTTCCCTTCTAGGAATGTTTTTGTTCTATCTCAAAAAGTATGCATTTTTCTGGTTGTGGACTAGTATGGGAATTTTGTAGGACTTTTCAAGAGATTTCCAATGAGCTTAGAACCAACTCAATTGAGTGTGTGGTTAAGGAGTTAGGGTTTAGCCCCTTTCGAAACCCTAATTTCCCGATTTTTCGATTACTCTCACATCTTTGATCCAATGATCATGAAAATTGATATGCAAGTCCATTATGACATAAGGAACAACTTTGCTTCACAACTTGAAGTCCAATTCATAAAATTTGGAGAGTTGACTTTTCGGTCAACCGTACGATCGATCGGTGCCGATTGAGTCGCCTGTTGATATTCTGGACACCCTGAGACATTGGCACTTCTTGAATAGACTTTAATAAGCTATATGAGCTTCATGGACCTCAATCCCACCACTAAAACACCTTCCAACATCAAAGTCAACCCACAGTTGACTTTTCACTAGTTAAAAAAACCCTAATCGGGGCCTCCCGACTGCACTGTCTTTGATTCTGAACTGATTTCTTCAAATTGACTTCTCATTTGACTTTGATATTATCTTTGATTTCATTTCATGATTGACCTAACCCAAAACATTGATTGATCATTCCCTTGTAGTTTTGATTTTGTCGGCGCGGAAACCCTGATTCATCTGTAACTTGACAATAATGAACTTGCACTGATTTAGGGTTAGATAATTCATGATCATGCTTTTAAAATGATAATGAGAATCTAAGGGGTCAAAATTTGGGGTACAACAGTTGCCCCTATTTAAATATCTTCACTAGATGGGGAACGAGAGATGACAATCTTCGTTAAATCGCAGTGAAAGGTATTTAAATATATATAACCGAAAATTTTGTCCCTTAGATCCGATGCCATGCTAAAGAACAAGTTATGATATGCCATGCACTCTAAATGATGCTTGATGATGCTTGAATGCAAACAACACAGACGCAAAGATAATAATAAAAGAAACAGTAAAACAAAACAAATGACAAATACAAGGACTCGACACTGGGGACTTGTACTGAAAAACTAAATTAACAGTTCAGACATGACTGATAGCGTAAGCAGGGAAACTTCACATGAGGAAGAGACAAATCCAATAAAGATGACAATCTTTTTGGAACAGAAGTACTCCACCGGGGAGAAGAATAGACTTTTACTGGGGAAAAGGAGATATTTTACTGAGGAAACAGAAAACTAATTCCACTGGGGAAAAGAGAAGCATGCTTCACTGGGGAAGTGAAAGACTAGAGATACAACCTCACTGGGTGATCAGATGAGGAACTTCCTATAGTGAAGATTTCAAACGGGATCTTCAGGAATGGACTAGAAACAAGACTAAACGCACACGGGGGATACTAGTGACGACTAGATTTCCGAGACTTGATTGGGAACATGGACTACTGGGGATATATCCCCAGCTTCTGCAACTAGTTCACACAGTGCTGGTAATCAGGAAATGTCCTGGGGAAATTGGTATTGACCAGAATTCCAAGTAATGCCAGTGACGACTGGTCTTTTAATGGTGATTGGTGACGACCAAATCAGGGTATCAGTGACGATTGGTTTTAAACAATGCCAGTTACGACTGGTCTTTAAAAAAGAAGATGGTGACGACCATGCTGGAGAATACCAATGACAATTGGTTAAGAGAGAGCTAGTGATTACTTTAGCTTTAGCTGGGGGTTGGTGACGACCAAACCGAAACAGATTCCAATAACGATTGGATTTCAGATAATACCAGTTACGACTGGACTTCAAGGGGAAATATTGGTGACAACCAGATAAGATACTAATGACGATTGGATTTAAGTAATGCCAGTGACGACTGGACTTCATGGGGAAAGTTAGTGACAACTAACAAAATACCAATAACAATTGGATTTGAACAATACCAGTGACGACTGGATTTTACGGGGAAGGTTGGTAACGACCAATCCAAGAGGTGCCAATGACAATTGGACTTTAAAACAGTGCCAGTTACGACTGGATTTCAAAAGAAAACAAAAGGTGACGACCAAATGAATACCAACGATAATTGGTTTGAACAACATGCTAGTTACGACTGGACTTATACTTGGAAATGAAGCAAGTAATAACTTAGACTTCACGGGGATTGATAAGTGTCATCGACTCGGGGAACAAACAAATCACACTGATCCCATGATGAGGGGTGTACATAGACTTGGGAAATAAACCCGAAGACCTACTGGGGAATAGAGCCTGTAGGTAGATTTTGCTGAGGTGATTTCAAACAGATGTCCAGAAATACTTCGCTGGGGAAAGAACCTTCATATCATCACAAGAAATCCTGAGGGATAATCTTCAATCTTGGTAACCGTACATGGCCAAAGGACTCTTCATCGCTCAACTTGCTATTATTTCATTGGGGAATGTAAATTCTGACTGTGTACCAAGACTCCTGCTACCCTGAAGTTTCGGGGAAGTATGATTTTCCTCGAGTCTTTCCATAACTTAAAACATTTTGTTAAATCTTTCCCAGTTATTTTTCAAAAATTTGAACTTTAATGCTTTCAAAAACAATCGTTGACTAACGAACGGTATTTTGCATAACAAAGAAAATAAGGAACTGATAATTTGCACAAGAAAGAAAGGCTCAAAAGGCTGATTTTATTTAAAGGATGAAATCTTGCAAATGACAATATTCCATGGAAATTTTACAAGTAAAAATGGCAAAAGTGGATAAGGTTACATTGAATCATGTGACCTAACTATCCCTAAAGACTAGAATTCTCCAAGATCCTTGCTTCTGACGAGAGTTGTTGAGATGAATCTTTGTTGAGTCTGTAGTGTTGATGACTTCGTCTGATGCAGCGAAACACCTTTGTCCCTAATTTTTGCATGGATCGCCCTTTCGGGTTTTCAATTCACCGGGACGCTCATTTTTGCCTAAGCCGCCCTTTCGGGTTTTCAACTTAGCGAGCCTTTTGATTTCTTTTCTCTTTTTCCTTTTCTTTTCTTTTTTCTTTTTTTTTTTACCCTAACTTTTGCATAAACCGTTCTTCTGGATTTTCCGATTTATCGGGTACTTTTTAGGCGTAATATTTCCGAACTGCGTCAGAGTTTATTGGGTGTGTGAGTTGTTCTCCGTCCATGGTAGTAAGGATCAGTGAACCTCCGGAGAATATTGTTTTCACAATAAAGGGGCCATCGTAATTAGGCATCCACTTCCCTCTTGTGCCTTTGTGAACTGGTAAGATCTTCTTGAGCACAAGTTCTCCTTCGCGGAACTTTTTGATACGGACCTTTTTATCGAACGCTCTCTTGATTCTTTTTTGATACAACTGGTCGTGACACATCGCAGACATGCGCTTTTCATCGATGAGATTCAGCTGATCAAATCTTTCTTTAATCCATTCTGCCTCTTCTAACTTGGTTTCCATGATGACTCTGAGGGACGGTATCTTGACCTCGATGGGAAGAACTGCGTCCATTCCATATACAAGAGAAAAGGGAGTTGCCCCTGTGGAAGTGCGGACGGAGGTTCTGTATCCGTGCAGGGAAAATGGTAGCATTTCATGCCAATCTTTGTAAGTTTTAACCATTTTCTGTAATATCTTCTTGATGTTTTTATTTGCAGCTTCCACAGCTCCATTCATCTTTGGACGGTAAGGGGAAGAGTTGTGGTGTTCGATTTTGAAATCATCACATAATTCTTTCATGACTTTGTTGTTCAGATTGGTACCGTTGTCTGTTATAATTCTGCTTGGGATCCCGTAACGACAGATGATCTCCTTTTTAATGAAACGAGCCACCACTTGACGTGTGACATTGGTGTAAGATACAGCTTGAACCCATTTTGTGAAATAGTCGATGGCAACCAGAATGAAACGGTGTCCATTTAAAGATTTTGGCTCAATTTCCCCAATCATGTCAATCCCCCACATAGAGAAAGGCCATGGTGACGACAGTACATTCAACAGTGTTGGAGGCACATGCATTTTGTCCGCGTAGATGTGACATTTGTGACATTTTCTGGCGTACTGAATGCAGTCGGTTTCTAAAGTTAACCAATAATAACCAGCTCTCAAGATCTTTTTGGACATGGCGTATCCGTTGGCGTGAGTACCAAACATTCCTTCATGAACATCTTTCATTAACAAGTCCGCTTCTCTTTTGTCAACAAATCTGAGTAAGACCATATCATGATTTCTTTTGTAAAGTACACCATTGCTGAGGAAGAATTTGGATGCTAATCGTCATAGTGTTTTCTTGTCAAGTGTTGTAGCATCTGCGGGATATTCTTGTTTCAACAGATAATTCTTTATATCATGATACCAGGGTTTGCCATCGGTTTCTTCTTCGATCATTTGACAGTAAGCAGGCTCTGTCTTGTGTTCAATTTTGATAAGTGTGCCATCATTGACATCTCTAGTTTTCCACATCGAGGCCAGCATGGCTAAGGCGTCGGCGATGTGATTCTCTGCTCTTGGAACATGTTTAAAGGTGATTTCGTCAAAATACTTGATCATTTCAACGATATAAGCTCTGTAAGGGATCAGGTTTTCATGTCTTGTCTCCCATTCACCCGTGACTTGGTAGAAAACCAAAGCTGAGTCCCCACTGACTTCGAGATTTTTGATTTGGAGATCAATGGCTGCTTCAAGACCAAGGATACACGCTTCGTATTCAGCAATGTTGTTTGTACAATCAAAGTCTAGTCTGGCTGTAAACGGAGTGTAACCACCTTCGGGATTCATTAAGACTGCACCTACGCCGTGTCCGCTATAATTGGAGGAACCGTCGAACATCATTTTCCACCAATTATCTGTCTGTTGACCTTTGTCAGAACTTGTTTCTTCACAATCTTTCACTAACATGATATCTTCATCCGGAAAATCAAACTTCAGAGGTTCATAATCTTCGACAGGTTGATCTGCGAGATATTCTGATAACACACTGCCCTTGATAGATTTCTGAGCCACATATTGAATATCATATTCTGATAGTAGCATATGCCACCGGGCGAGTCTTCCGGTTTCTGCAGGTTTCTCAAAGATGTATTTTATTGGATCCATTTTCGAGATCAACAAAGTGGTGTGACAAATCATATACTGCCTCAAACGCTTAGCGGCCCATGCTAAAGCACAACAAGTTTTTTCTAGGAGTGAGTATCTGCTTTCGCAATCAGTAAATTTCTTGCTCAGATAATAAATGGCATGCTCCTTTCGTCTGGATTCGTCTTGCTGGCCCAAAACGCAACCCATTGAATTTTCAAGTACTGTCAAATACATAAAGAGAGGCTTTCCCGGAACAGGTGGTATCAAAATTGGAGGTTCTTGGAGATAACCTTTGATTTTATCGAACGCTGTTTGACAATCAGAATTCCATACAACTGTTTCATCCTTTCGTAACAACTTGAAGATCGGTTCACAGGTAGGGGTCATATTGGAAATGAACCTGGATATGTAATTCAACCTGCCAAGAAAACTTCTAACCTGATTTTCGGTCTGCGGAGCTGGCATGTCTTGAATGGCACGGACTTTGTCTAGATCCACTTCAATTCCCTTGTGGCTGACAATAAAACCGAGTAATTTCCCTGATCTGACTCCGAAAGTGCACTTTGCGGGATTCAATCTCAACTGATATTTCCGGAGTCTTTTGAATAACTTCAACAAATGTTCTAGATGGTCTTCTTCGTTTTGAGACTTGGCGATCATATCGTCGACATATACTTCTATTTCTTTGTGCATCATGTCGTGGAACAAAGCCACCATAGCTCTTTGATAAGTTGCGCCTGCATTCTTTAGACCGAATGGCATAACCTTATAACAATAGGTGCCCCATGGAGTAATGAAGGTTGTTTTTTCCATATCGTCTGGGTCCATCTTGATTTGGTTGTAACCAGAGAAACCGTCCATAAAGGAAAACACTGCCAACCGAGATGTATTATCTACCAAAGTATCAATATGTGGCAGAGGAAAATCATCTTTTGGACTGGCTTTGTTTAAATCTCGATAATCTACACACATCCTTACCTTTCCATCCTTTTTTGGTACAGGAACAATGTTGGCTACCCACTCTGGATATTTGGACACTGCAAGGAAGCCTGCATCAATCTGCTTTTTTACCTCATCTCTGATTTTGAGAGCCATGTCGGGTCTGGTCCTTCTGAGTTTCTGTTTAACCGGCGGGCATTCAGGTCGGAGTGGTAACTTGTGAACCACTATGTCTGTATCCAAACCCGACATATCTTGATACGACCATGCAAATACATCCACATATTCTCTTAGATGTTCTTCTAACTGTTGTTTGACTTTTGCCCCTAGGGCTGCCCCAATTTTGACTTCCTTCACATCTTCTTCAGTGCCGAGATTAATAGCTTCCAAATGTTCCTTGTGCGGCTGAAACTCGGTGTACTCAGACTGTGCCCATCTTACCAGTTCCTCAGGGAATTCAAAATCTTCATCCTCGTCTTCGGCTTGGTATATTGGGGAATCCAAGTCTGGAGGAAATGCGAGGTTACAGGATTCAACGGGGTTATGGTCATTACTACATGTTTGAAGGTTTTACTTTATTAAAACACACAACAACAAATGCAACACATACAGAGAAAGAGAAAATTGTTTTTGTTTTGGTTTTTTGTATTTCCATTTTTCTTTCAAAGTAAAAGCAAAAAGACGGTAAAGAAACAACACGAGGAATTTTAACAAAATAGTCCATTCTCGTTGATATTTCTTTGAAAGCATGGGGCCCTTACAAAACATTCCTATAGCCTTGGGCACGGCTATGAAGATTTTAAACAACAACAACAAAGAAAGAACACAAACAAATTACTTTAACTCGGGAAAAACTACAGGAACTTTGATAGCCTCCCAGTTGTTCAGAGTAGCTTCGTCATGATACACTAGTTGTACTATGTCTTCACTTTCAAGATTTCCTTCCACGGCGTTGATTTGAAAACCGCCACTGATAAATATTTCTTGAATAGCCTTTGGTCGGCTGTTGTCATGTATTGATCCTTCTTCATGAGTTGGTTTGTAACCCAACCCTTGGAGATTCATCTTCGGCTTTACCTCAATGACTTCTCCCCATCCCGAGGGAGTGCCTTCTTCCAGCGTAGCTTTGGTGCTTTGAGCAGATGTGAAAGTTGGACCACTTTTTGCCACCGTCTCCTCTATCATCACTGCGTTTGCTATTTCTAGTGCTTGGAATGATGTCTCTAGCGCGTCCTCTTCTGCTTCAATGTACCGGAATGATGAAAGATTACTGACCATTAACTCTTCCTCACCATGAACAATTATTAGCTTATCATTTACCACAAACTTCATTCTTTGGTGCAGGGTAGAAGTTACTGCCCCTGCTTCATGGATCCAGGGACGTCCCAGTAGGCAGCTGTAAGCTGGATTTATGTCCATCACCTTAAACACAATGTTAAATTCATGGGGTCTCACCAAAATCGGCAATTCTACTTCTCCGATGACCGTTCTTCTCGAACCATCAAAAGCTTTTACAATTAATGAGGTTGGTTTCATCTCTGCCCCGGTATAGGCTAATCTGGACAGCGATCTTGCGGGTAACACGTTTAACAAGGATCCGGTGTCGACCAGTACTCGTGCCAAAGTATCTTCTTGGCATTTGATGGATATGTGTAGTGCACAATTGTGATCCCATTTCTCTTTCGGTAACTCAGCATCACTGAAACTTAAAGTATTGCACACCGCGATGTTAGCCACTACTGAATCAAACTGCCCGAGTGAAATATCCTTGGTTACGTGTGCTTGTCTCAATACTTTCTGTAATGCTTCCCTGTGAGCTGGAGAATTTATCAAGAGTGACAAGATTAATATTTTTGATGGCTTCTGATGAAGCTGATCTATCACTTTGTAATCACTTCTTCGGATAATCCTCAAAAATTCAACATTTTCTTCTTTTGTGCTCGGGGCTTCTTTTTCTTTGATTACCACAGCAGGAATAACTTCTTTTGGAATAGCTACTGATTCTTTCGGCTGATAGATCCGACCGCTGCGGGTCATCTTGCTAGTGCCGGCAATGTTGGTCACATCTTTCTGATTATCTGTCTGAACAACCTTTCTCGTTTCTTTGTCCACCACGGTCACATCGTACTTCCACGGAACAACTTTTTTATTGTCATAATGGAACGGTCTTGGTTTTTGAACTACGATTGGTCGCAGTTGACCAATAGCAGCTTTGTTGAAAACTGGCCTTGCACCCCTGTTAAACACTAGAACTTTCTCTCTTTTCCTGGACAGGTCGAAAACTGGCTCTATTACAAAAACGTCTTCTTTCCTTACCTTACCACATACTTGTAACATCCCCTCATTTATCAACCTTTGTATATCTTCCTGCATCACATCACATCCACTGGAAAATACAGTACCTTTTTCACAATTGTTATGAATACTTCCCAACAACCCTGCTTCTGTCAACTTATCATGCAATGTCTTCAAAGGCGTTCTGATTTTTGACACATCATTAATTATCTATTCATCTGACTTTTTAATGGCATTGACCCCTCCATGGTTTGGCAGTGGGTTACTTTTGACGTTAGGTGGTACATCATCAAAGGACAGGATTTTCTTCTCCATCAACTCTCTTACCAGATGTTTTAAGGCAAAGCAACCTTCTAAGTCGTGGCCGGCAGCACCTTCATGGAAAGCACAATGGGCATTTGGGTTATAATGTGGAGACGTTGTATCTGGATTTAATGGTCTCGTTGTGATCAACCCATGATGAACTAAAGAAGGATATAGCTCTGTATATGTCATTGGTATTTGTGGGAGTGGAGGTTTTGTGGTCGGCCTCCGGTTCTGATATTGCTGTCTGGGTTGTGGTACCCTCTGCTGCTGATTTTGTTGAAAGGGCGGAGCGTTGGGCGCTCGTTGATGCCCTTGCTGGTTTTGCTGATACATGGGCGTTGGTCGCCCTGGTTGATAGTTTGAAACGGAATGGTTGAATGTTGGGGTCACAGCTGCCACATATTGCTGAGGGGCATACTGTACCGGGTACACGGGTCTTTGTTGATGAAACTGTTGAACATAGTTAGGTTGGATTGGCTGGATGAAACTTTGTTGAGGCGGCTGATATTGCTGATATGGAGGTCTCACGGTATGATTTCTTCTTCCCATTACGACATTTGTTTCACCTTCTTTCTTTTTGTGAAACCCACTGCTGACTTTCTTGATACTGCTGTTGTTAGAACTGCTGGAGCTGCTGGCTACCTTTCCACTTTTCATTCCCAATTCTACCCTCACTCCCACGGCCACAATGTCTGAAAAACTTGCAGACACGCTGCTGATCATTTTCTCATAGAATTCTGGTCTCACGGTGTCAACAAACCAGTCTATCAGTTCTTTCTCACTTAGAGGTGGTTCTACCTGGGACGTTGTTTCTCTCCACCGCTGAGCGTACTCTTTGAATGATTTTGTGCTTTTCTGGGACATGTTCAACAACTGCCTTCGGTTAGGCACCATATCCATATTATATTTGTAATGTTTCATGAATGCATCAGCCAAATCTTGAAAACTGTGGATTCTCGACTGATCCAGACTTAGATACCATTTTGCTGGAGCTCCTTTCAGAATGTCTTGGAAGCAATGGATCATTAGTTTATCGCCTTCGACGTGTGCTGCCATCCTTCTATAGTACATGATTAAGTGAGTTTGTGGACAAGTAGCCCCTGAGTACTGATCGAAATTTGGGATTTTGAACTTTGGCGGTATTACTAGTCCAGATACCAAACACATTTCTATGGCGTCAGTGCCAAAGGTATCGTTTCCTTCCATTGCTCGGATCTTTCTCCCTATAGTTTCAACATTTTCCCTTAACTTCTCATGTGATTCATTCTCCTCTTCATACCCTTTGGGTCCTTCGTATACTGGTGGTGGATTATGAAAGATGGGGCGCGCTTGAACCTGAACTGTAGCTGGAGTGTAGGTGGGAACAACTTGTGGAATCTCTCCTCCCAAGGGAATTGTCTGTTGAGTGACTCTTGGTGGAGGTACAAAGCCTGGAGACAAACCATAAGGCGGTACATTTGCAATGGTTACAGCTGTCGGGATTGGTTCTGCAGTGATTTCAGAGACAACGGTGGCTTGAGTGTCCAACATTGCACGGATGACTTGTAAGGCTTCCCTGATCTGTCCCATGCCTCCTCGGAGCTCTCCGAGTTCATTGTCGATTCTATCCACATCTAAGTTATGTTCTTCCATCCTTAAGTGAGCTTGGGCTCAGGTGTTGTACCGATGGCGAGGTCTCAGTGTGATTCTGAAGACAAGACAGAGGGATGAGACACGACTCAGGAATATGCATATGCAATGCTTATGAAATGCGGGCATGCAAATGTAGATTTAAACATTCAAGGAGATAAAAGCTCTATTTGCAAATATTATAACAACGGGGAAACAGACAAATCTTTATTGATGATAACTGGAGAGAAATACAAGCTTCTTGCTTACAGAATACAGAAAACAACATCAAAAGATTCTAGATCCTTCTGTTGGATGGTCCTTCATCTTCAGACTGGTTCTTTCTTCCACTTTGACGCACTAATTCTTGAAGTTCTTCCTTTTATTGCATTGCCATGAAATACTTACTTCTCCAGTCTTTCCCTTCTTCAATATAAAAGCTTCTCAGGAGAGCGAAGTCCGGTTCATCTTTCATCGGGTAACCCAGCTGACGGCAAAAATGCTTCCATCCTTTTTGCCTCTGCATAGATCTGGGCTTTTTCAAACAAGAACATTGCTGGTAAGCCGTACATGCTCCCTCGGGTAGTTAAATGAGAATGTACTTCAGTTACTTCTAGGTTTAAGAGATCTGCAATGGTTCCTTCATTTGGAGTTCTTTCTCGTCCGGAGAACAGTCTAGGAGTAACACTCACCCCCATCAGGGCGGAGTATTCTTCCAAGGTTGGGAGTAGTTGGTAATCTGGGAAAGTGAAACAGTGATAAGTTGTGTCGTAGAACTGTACGAGTGCTGATAACATTTCTTCGTCGACTTGAATCTCAAGTAGAGACAATACATTCCCATATCTTTCTTTGAATGTTTCAAAATCTTCTACCAACCCTGCTAGTCTTCTAAGATTTCCCAGATCTGGGATTTGGAACATACCTCCTGTGGTTGTTTTCTTTCCCGAGTTCATTGTGACAATGTCTACAAAATAAACTTTATTTTCTTGAATGTTTAAATAACAAAAATGTAAATGCAAAAGTTTTATGGAACTCAAATTTACCAAAATATCCTTTCATTTCATTGATTTTTCAAAGGGGTATTACAAAAGATTTTAGTACATCTTACAAAGGCCCTAACATTATAACTCAATATGCTCTAAAAGAAAGTCCTCTCTCTTCTTGATTCTTCTGAGCTCTTCTTCCACCTGTGCTTTCTCAAGGATGAGTTTGTCTACCATAGCCTTCCAAGGAGTTGATTGATGGTTGGAATAAAATGCATCTTCCTGTGCCTTCCTCTTCTTGCTTGCAACTGCTTCCTCTTCTTTCAACTGAAGTTGTTTGTGGAGTTCCTCGTTCTCTTCCATAGCCACCTGATATTTGTACTTCCAGGATACCTCACTCTGCTGTGACTTCCTCAGAGCAATCTTCAGCTTCTCTTCCTCAGACATGAAAATCAACGACTATTCTTCTATTAAGACCATAGGCTTTTGTGGAGGATAAGGAATTTTCAACTGAATGGCCCTCTTTCGGACCCATTGGAGATAAGGTTCGAAAGAGATGCAGTTAGGTCTTCCCAAGTCCTCTTTTCCTTTCCTGTGTATATTCCCCCATGCTTTGAGAATTTCATCTTTTAATTCTGAAACTCCTATGAAGAAAATACCTTCTACGTGAGCACTGCAGGGTTTGTCTTTCAGCGGATAACCAAGTTGTCGACGAGCAAGCACGGGGTTATAGCTGATTCCCCCATTTGTACCAAGGAGAGGTATATTCCCGAAGCTTCCACAACTATCAATGATTTTGATTCCATCGTAACTACGGTTGTACCAGTTAATATCGGAGTGAGTAAGAGCCATAATCTTTTCAGACCACCATCCTTTTCTCCAAAAAGTATGGCCTTTGGGTAGGTGAGAAACAAACCATTTATACAACAACGGAACACAACAGACGATCATCCCTCCTTTGTGAAGATCTCTTAGATGAACAGAGTGGTAAGCATCAGCTAGTAGAGTAGGTACTGGATTCTTCTTCAAGAATATTTTGATGGCATTGAGATCCGCAAAGTTGTCAAAGCTCGGAAACAGAAAGATCCCATAAATAATCAAGGCTAGAATAGCCTCAAAAGCATCCATACTCAAGTGATCAGCATAATACTAAGCTTTCCCAATCAAGAATTTTGCAGTCGCCCCAAAGATCCCTCCTTTAGTAACCATGTTCTTCTGAATGTCTACCAACCCGATACGTGTGGCTTTAGCAATTTCTTCCTCTTTAGGGTCCTTCTCCATGACGGGAAAAGGAGATGCATCAAGGATGGGTAACCCAATCAGACAGGAATACTCTTCAAGTGTCGGCACTAACTGATAGTCAGGAAATGTGAAGCAGTGATAAAGTGGGTCATAGAACTGGAGTAATGTGGAAAGGAGTCCCAGATCTATTCTCTTCTTCATTCTCAGTAGAGACAACAAATTCCCGTACCTGCTTTTGAACCCTTCTACATCTGTGATCAGAGTGCTCAACCTTTCAATCTCGTCTACATTAGGGCTTTTGTAAGTGTACTTTATAGGTTTCTTTTTTCCATTGTGCATTATGTTCCCTGATATTTTATAAATAAGAAAATTTGAGTTCCATAAAACTTTTATGACATGATGTTTATGGATGCATGAATGCACAAACACAGGTAATCACATATTCACATATTCACATAAGTAAACAGACAAGGTTTTGGGTTTGGATAATGAAAGAGAAGTCGAGGTCTACCCATCCCAAAAGGTGTGTGTTAGGGCTCTTCTTTGTTGTAGAACAAGGTTCTAAAAAAGTTCCCGGAGTCTTCGACCCATCTTTCGGATATTATCAATTTCCCAAATACTTGGTGGTCGATAATATTCTTAAGAGAGTCTCGTCCAAGTGTAGTATCGCGTATCAACTACTTTGGAATTACTTCCTTATAGTCATCGCACTACATCCTAATAAAGCCATAGTGGGGGAAAAGGTATCTAAAGGTCCTCAGTGTCATGGGCACCTATATAGAAAGTAGCATTGTTTTCACGAATACTCGATCAACAATACTAACTCTCAAAAGGGCCTCCACTGAGCGGTGATTTTCTCAAGTCAGCTTGGTCGGGAATCTACTCCCTATAAGCCTTCTTGAATATATCACCTTCCTATCATAAGTACGCTCGAGCACGGGTGTAGTGTTGTCTCACCATTTCAAGTTTTCCCAAACCAACAGAGCACAAATATATACAAGTATTCACAGATAGCAATTAGTTAAACAAAATAGGTTGAACCCTCAAAATAAAAGCAAAAGCAATCTCCCTAGTGAAGTCGTCATTTTTGTTGCGGTGAAAATCGGATAGCAAGCTATTAATTAACTTGAATCTTCTTTCTTTTACAACCGATCTTTAATTTATCCAAAGGAAAGGTCTCAAGAAAGAAAAACCTTTTTCGCGATGTAACGACAACGCTTTAAGAGATTCGGGGATCGGGGGTTAGTTATATCTAGGGAAGGTATTAGCACCTAAATATCTGTAGTACTCTACATGAACCTTTTGTTTGATTGATTGCTAAGTGTGAAATATGTACTGTGGATTAGGATAAAGATATAAAATAAACAAGGGCCTAAATGATTCTCTAAGTTTGCTCGCAAAGGCATCGCACCTTCTGCCTACGTATCCTGACTAGGATAGAATCAGAGCAATCGTAGTTCGCCTCACAAGGGAAAAGAACACTTGATGACGATCAAGGTTCAATGGGGAACAAACATGACAATGTTTGTGTGGAGTTTGACAAAAACTCCCTACTCTAAGTTGTAAAAGGGGGAAATAAGAAATCATGACGATGATTCTTACACAGAGTTGACGAACTCTTTCCTAGGGTTCTAGTTGAAGAACGCTCCTAGTACGGGCGGGTCTTTTAGACTTAAGCAAAGTCTAAGGTTTCTAATCTAAGGTGAAAAATGACTTAACAAAGTCAAGAGAGTGTGATTGAATCGTTCATGACATTGAGGGTCAAGTGGACAGACCTTCCTTTGGAGGGAGATTGGGAGGCGATTTGGACGAGAACTAACGAGTTTCGTCGCTTGGGGACAAAAGGAAAATAAAACGCTAAACAAGATAACAATCCAGATAAAGCATGCTTATGGTGACAAACAAGTAAATGATAAGAGATGGTAAGAGTGGATCATGCTGGTAACAGTTAACAGATGTAAACGACCGATACTGCGACGGCAGTTCGCACTTAAAAAATTAACAGATGAAAAAAAACGGTAACAACCAAGAAATAAATCCTAGCATGTTAACTAACATGTATATACATGGATTAAAACAATTATCAAGAAAAATATCATGAGGAACCACATGAACATTCATCTGCAACTACGTACGCGATCGCGTAAATGCGCACAACGTACACCTAAACAAAGTAAGTGATAAAATGTGCAAACATGAAAAATAAAAACATGAAATGAAAGTACACATTAATCCGAGCACAACAGAAAAAGAACGGACGAAAAATGATAAAAAACGAGTGAGATACGAATTTTTGAAGTTTATGTAAAAAATCACAAAAATGGATAAAAGAGTTGCCCTCCTCAGGGGTCGAACTCAGGAACATGGGGTACAAGGCGCGTTTGGCAATATGGTCTTACCACTGGGGTGGCTATACATCCATTGATGAAGCCACCCCTATATAATTATAAGGATAACTTTGAACTATGGCTGGGCAAAAACATAAATCAAACCAAATACGTTTTACGCCGTAACTTCCTAACCGCTAATCGGATCGACACAAAATTTATATGGATTTGGGGTAGAATTGAATGAGGAACATGATGGTGATCTCATTTTTTTCAAAATTCTTAATCCTCTGCAAAAACCCGATAGGGGTTATGTTTTTGGCTAAAAAATGCAAATTCATATGGGCAGCTTTACACAACCATTTTTAATTCAAACAAAACACACACACATCATAGTTACAAGGTAATGGATCAATTCAAAACATACTTAGGAGAAGAACTGAGCTAATTTGAAAAAATCATGTTCGAATTGCAAACCATGCATAAGTGACATGCATGACAACATGTATTTTCAATTCCAAAGCAATACTGACCAAAGCAGTCTTTCATACACATGTAATACATGATTGTAAGTGTGTCTATGTGAAATTCATGGAACTGTAATGGCTGTGTAAGGTTTTGGTATTCAACATGCTTCATTGTACATTATGTGCATTATATAGTGTGTGTTTGTGTTCAGATAGTTTTGAAGTTATTTGATCATACACACACACACATTACAAATAGTTAACACGAGTTGTTAGAACACACAACACAATCCAAAGCAAGGCAATGCAAAAATTGGTTGGTGTCATGTCATTTTGGTGAAAAAGAGAGCATTTCATGAGTGAGAATTCAGTGCAGTAGGTTTTGATGCAAGATGATCATGTAGGCATGTCATAATTGATGAATGTGAAGTGTTAGAACAAACAAACCAACCTAAACACATCAATGCAAGATCTGGTTTGCAACATGTCATTTTGTGAAAAGTGAGCATCTTATGGGTGAGATTTTAATGCAATGTGTTTTACAGCAAGATGAACATCCCAACATCTCATATGTGATCAATATAAAGTGTGTGTAATGTGTTTTTTGTAGAAACAAGTTTGTGGCAAAAAGTGACTTGGTATGTGAAGGTGTATGTGACCATTTGCATTTTGAAAGTGATTTTCATGACAGAGTGATTTTCAATGAAGTGATCATACATACATGTTATACTTGACCAATATGAGATGTTTCAAACATCACATGTGAGAAAAAACAAATAACATGACAGTTAGCATAACAATTGCAAATTTGAGCAAAAAGTGACATTTTTGAAAAAAAGTAAAAAATAACACATAACTTCCACCATTGGAAGTTAAGTACAAAATGTGACATTTTCAAGATGAGTTTTTGGACAGTTTGGTTTCATGGCTTTCTACTTTAGATTGATATGTCCTGCACCTCTAATATATCATATGAAATGAGTCTAGACCCTTGAACATCATTAAAATTGACAGCATGAGAAGATGGCAAGTGATTTGCAAAAATGTATGTGAAACTTGCATTTTGAAAGTGAAAACTTAGAATACTTGCTCTAACACTTAAGTGAATGTTTGAACATATTTAAAATGATATATTTGAGGTGTCTAGACAAGTGTTTTAAGTAGAAATGCATTGGAACAAAATCTGTCATGTGATATGCAAGGAAGTGCTTGAAAACATACACTTGAAATTCAAAATCTACATTAATTGTTATAACACTTAAACCAGGTTTTAGGCATGTTTAAAATGATGTATATGAGATGTTTTAACAACTAAATGAGATTAAAGTGTATCAATAACCAGAACTGGTGTTATGCTTGAAAATATGTGAAGAATGCAAGTGCAATGGTCATGTTGAATCCAAGAGTGAGCAAAAAAACAAGCAAGGTAATTATCCATACATCACACATACACCTATTTGATGAGGTTCAAGCAAGTAGCAAGGCTTAAATTGGACTGTACCAGAATTCTGGTTTTGGAGCTGGCTGCTAGTGTTTTAATCAAGCATAATCAACAATCAAAACCACCATGGCCACAAGCTGACTAATCTAGATACACATACACACTTAGCACATGATAGTAAACAACTTTAACTTACCAAACTAGTTGACAAACTAGCTTATAACCTAATGGCCATGTGACTGCCCAACTTTGATTTAAAATGCCACAACAAGATGCTTTCATCACAAACAGCAATTTCCAAGAAAACTAACACAAGAACACCACATATATATAGTATAAAACATGTCTAAACACACATGATGTCCATATGTAGCAACAACAGCAAAATGTCATGAAACCACATAATGTTTAAATTTCAAACTTACACATAATACTCAAATATGCCAATTCATGAAAAGTAGTGTAAAAAACAATAGAAACCAGTTACATACCTCTTGATGACTCTTTTGAGCAAGCTAAATCAGTTGAGAAAACCAGAGATATCTTTCCTCACTTTTTGCTTTTGAACTTTTCTTCAATTTTAAGCAACAATGTACTTTCAATGCCAAAAGACAAGGAGTGAGTTTCTAATGGTTGGTGAGTGTTTGAATAGTTGAGATATGGTATTTATGAGGTGTGTGGATGTTCAAAACCTCAAGGAAAGGCTTAGAACAAAGTTTGGTGATTTTTGTGGCTTTTGGTCAAAGTATGATAGGTAGGGGTTTGACTTTTTGATTTTTGAGTTTTCATGGTGGTTTAATGGATTACACACCTTCTATATGTTATTTAGAAGTTGTGTAGAGGGTGGTTGAGGTGTTGGAAAGGATAGAAATGAATTTGGGCTATTTTCACTTCATGACCAATTTTGGAGTTTTCATGAACTTTGGTGTTTTTGAGATTTTGAAGCAAGGTCAAGGAATTGTAATGACAGAGCTTCTTTGTAGGTTTTTTCAGATGGATTGTGTGTGGAATGAGGTGAATGAGACATCCTTTTATAGAAAAATGGATGGAGGTGCTTGCTAGAGACCTTTCTTCACCATGAAGCAAGCCTTGATATTTTTGAGAAAAATCCCACTTGGTTGGCTTGGCTGCTCTTTTTCCCAAGGGTAAAGCTATTTTTGAGGGGTTAATAATGCATTTATCAGGCTACAAGCATGGGAGAGTGGCTAGCTCATGATGAAGCTTTACACCTCATGCTTGGAAAATTCAACATTTTCAACTTTGGCAATGAAACTCCAATTTTAATTTTGTGATACTTCTCATGCATACTTTCTGTTTTAGCATGCTACAAATATTCTATAAATTAGTTAGAACAAGTCTTGCAAGCTTAGATTGGCCCAATTGGATGGAAGAGATGATTTTTCAATTTTGATCAATGTGGGACTAAAGTGTGAAATCACCAACTTTGCACCCATGTAACTTTCTGCTCATAAATCCTCTTGAGATGTTCTAGTACAATTTAGAAAGCCCTAACATAGCTCTAAAACATTCATGTTTGTCAAGGAATCAAACTCCAATTGGGACTAGGTGAAAAATCCCCTCAAAGTTGGCTGCACACAAGCTTTTAAAGTGAAAATAACTTAGAAATTTTCTAAGTTATTTTCCCTTCTAGGAATGTTTTTGTTTCTATCTCAAAAAGTATGCATTTTATGGTTGTGGACTAGTATGGGACTTTTGTAGGACTTTTCAAGAGCTTTCCAATGAGCTTAGAACCAACTCAATTGAGTGTGTGGTTAAGGAGTTAGGGTTTAGCCCCTTTCGAAACCCTAATTTCCCGATTTTTCGATTACTCTCACATCTTTGATCCAATGATCATGAAAATTGATATGCAAGTCCATTATGACATAAGGAACAAATTTTCTTCACAACTTGAAGTCCAATTCATAAAATTTGGAGAGTTGACTATTCGGTCAACCGTACGATCGATCGGTGCCGATTGAGTCGCCTGTTGATATTCTGGACACCCTGAGACATTGACACTTCTTGAATAGACTTTAATAAGATATATGAGCTTCATGGACCTCAATCCCACCACTACAACACCTTGCAACATCAAAGTCAACCCACAGTTGACTTTTCACTAGTTAAAAAAACCCTAATCGGGGCCTCCCGACTGCACTGCCTTTGATTCTGAACTGATTTCTTCAAATTGACTTCTCATTTGACTTTAATATTATCTTTGATTTCATTTCATGATTGACCTAACCCAAAACATTGATTGATCATTCCCTTGTAGTTTTGATTTTGTCGGCGCGGAAACCCTGATTCATCTGTAACTTGACAATAATGAACTTGCACTGATTTAGGGTTAGATAATTCATGATCATGCTTTTAAAATGATAATGAGAATCTAAGGGGTCAAAATTTGGGGTACAACAGTTGGGTTCAGATTTGACTGAAGAGACCAACAAGAGGGAAAAGGTGGGAGTAGCCTTGAACGGTGTTAGCAAGGTGCTTGCTTCCAAGAAGGAACTCTTAAACAAAGCTTATTCTTGACTCGGCAAGTGGGAAACATTGTGGAATACCACGCTTACCAAGCGGAAAGAGCGTGAGGATGAGCTGAAGCTGCAGATTGCCACGCTAGAGGCGCAGATTAGAGCCCAGGAGGCAAAGATTGCTAAAGAGACATCACTTAGGAGCGTTGTTGAGCTTAGAGTAAGTGACCTTGGCAAGGATATGAGAGGTTGTAAATTGAAGGCCGGTTCCAAGAGATGCAGACTCGACGAGTGTTTTAGCGAAGGAACCTGCAAGGACGACGCAAAAAAGCTGAGATCCACTGCTGAGCGACATGCATTACTGATACAGGAGATGATCTCCAGACTACGTCATTCGGAGAAATTGAGGATATTGGAAGATGTCAGAGCGCGCCATTTGGCTTGATTTATCTTTGCTCTGCTTTTGTTATCTGTACTTGTATTTTGACCATCGCCAGGCTTGTTGGCCGAGGTCTTTTAAGTTGTATTCAGTTATATTCTGGTACTTTGCCTCTTGGCATTTGTTTATGAATGAGGTTTTTATGATTCCTTGCTTGCTTGATTGAGACTCCATTGTCGTAATGGCCTTCTCTCTGAAACTAGAATCGGGGGGGGGGGGGGGGGAGATAACCTGTAGCATATTTATACATTTGCATCTGCATACTCATATTGCATGACTGGCTTTTGAATCTGTATCTCATTCCCTGCATCTCACAGGTTTCAGGATTGACAACCCAAGAACGCACCGTTATTCTACCAGGAACAACTGCAAGAGAATCATGGATCAAGTTCAAGTCGAGATGCAGGAAATTCGTGAGAAGTTGGCACTTTTCATGCAAGCAATGGAAACTGTGGTCAAAGGCCAGGAGAATCTCCAGACTCTGGTGCAACCGCTGCTGGTGCGGGCGAATGGAAATACTGATTATTACTCTGTTGGAACTCCTCACAGGGAAGACGGGATACCTACAGTGGACGTTCCCACAAGTGGTGGAGTTGGTGCCGGTGATGGCAATGGCAATGGAAATACTGGTGCTGGTGCTGGTAATGGTAACATTGGTAATGGTAACATTGGTACTGGAAACACTGGAAATGGTGATGGGAATGTTGTTAACGATATTGGCAATGGTGGAGATGCTAATCAAGGGTTCAGTGACAACACTGGTTTTGGGAACAATAATCAAGGGTTTGACAATGGTAATCGTGATGGTACTTTTGGTTTCAATAATCAAGGCTTTGGCTACAATGGCTATGGTAACAACAATCAAGGGTATGGAAACGGTGATGTTGGCTTTCGTAACATGAACAACAACGGTGCTGGGGTGGTGCCTTTCAACACTGTTTATGGACTAGGTGGGGTCAACCAAGGATTCGGTAACAGAGGACGGGGACCTATTTTCAATCAACAGGGATATGGCCGTAACGCTGGTTACGAGGAATATGGCAATGAGAATCTAAACTGGGGTGAGGATCGCCAGGAAGACGCTTTCTCCGGACAAGGCGTGGGATTTGAAAGGCCTAATGATAACGATAGAAGATTCAAAATGCTGGAAGAGCAGATCAAAGGTATAGCCAATCAGAACTTTGTTGGGTTAGATATGACCACCATGGGACTAGTGCCTGGGCTGAGGGTGCCTTTGAAATTCAAAGCTCCGACATTTGAAAAGTATAAGGGGGATACATGCCCTAGAGTTCATGTACGTTTTTATTACAGAAGAATGTATGCATACTCTAACGACGAGAAGATGCTTATGCATTTCTTTCAAGACAGTTTATCGGGGCCATCGCTAGAATGGTATATGGGGCTAGAGCCCACCCAAATTAGAAGCTGGAAAGAATTGGTTGATGCTTTTGTTAAACATTACCAGTATAATAGTGACTTGGCGCCAAACAGGGTTCAACTGCAGAGTTTGTCAGAAGAATGGTGAGAGCTTCAAGGAGTACGCGCAATGTTGGCGTGATATTGCGGCTAGGGTTCATCCCCCTTTGGTTGAAAGAGAGTTGATTGATATGTTTATTGGAACATTCTCTGGAATGTATTACGACAAATTGCTCAATGTCTCGATGGGTAGTTTCTCCGACATGATTCTCATGGGAGAACGAATTGAAAACGGAATTAAGATTGGGAAGATTCAGGCAGGTGAATCCACTTCAGCTGGAGGTGCAAGGAAAGCCTTTGGTGGAAGGAGACAAGGCGACGCCAATGCGGTATATGGTGGTCGAGGTCGTGGAAGAGGTAGGAATCAGTATCAGCCACAACAAGTTGCTAGAGTCACTATCCCGATACCTCAGCAAAAACAACAATAGCAACAACAGCAATGGCAACAACAACCGCAGCAACAGAGAATGCACCCTGCTCAGCGTAGAATTCAAGAGGGTAGGCCAAAGAGAGTATTTGAAGCACCTCCTTCAACTTATGTTGAACTTCTTCAAACGTTGTTGGGCTTGAATTTGGTTGAAAAGAGAACGATGGCCCCGTTGACGGGAACTCCTCCATTTGGTTTTGACGCTGGTAAACATTGTGATTTTCATTCCGGGGCGCCCGGACATGATGTTGAAGGTTGCCATGCTTTCAAACATAAGGTTCAAGATTTGCTTGATAGTAAGGCCATTAACTTTGGTCAGGATGGTCCTAATATTGTACAACAACCCATGCTGAATCATGGACCGAATGCTATCCTAACGAAAGAGAATTTGAACTTGGTTATGGATGTAAATGAATTAAAGACACCGTTGAGTTGTGTTAAAAGTAGACTGTTGAAAGGGGGCGTATTCCCCGGATGTGATGAATATTGTCTGGATTGCTGGATCCAACCAGAGGGTTACGCTTATTTGAAAAGAGGTATTCAAGCCATGATAGATGAGGGGATTTTGCAATTTGATCGGACTGCTGTTGAGAAGCCTGTTGAGGCATTGTTTGAAAAGCAGGATGAGATTGTAACTGTTACGATCCCAAGGAAGACTATTACGATATCGGCGCCCGCCAGGCGGCCGACTATCACAATAACAAAAGCAGGACCTGTTCCTTTTGAGAGTACAAAAGTTGTTCCGTGGACGTATGGGTTAGAAGCATATTACAATGGAGAAAAGATTGAGGTGAATAGCCGGCCGGCATGGGCAGTTGACAATGTTGTTGGAACGGGAGGCATGACCCGTAGTGGAAGAATATTCACTGCACCTGAAGTTGAATCAGAGAGGATTGCTAAAGGCAAGGCCAAGGTGAATGAAAGTGGACCATTCCAGTTGAAAGAGAAAGACACGTTGCTCAAGGACGTAGAAGAGTTCATGAGGCTAGTTCGCAAGAGCGATTATAAGATTGTTGAGCACTTACAGCAGACACCCTCAAAAATTTCAATCCTATCTTTGTTGCTGTGTTCTGAGGCTCACCGAAACGCTTTGTTGAAGATATTGTACACGTCATTTGTACCTCAGGAGGTTTCTGTCAACCAGCTAGAGGGGGTACTGTTGCATGTCAATGCTGGACATAGTTTGGGTTTCACTGATTTTGATCTAACACCTAGAGGCCGAGAGCATAATATGGCTTTGCACATATCGGTGGAATACCGGGGCACCGTAATGTCGCATGTTCTTGTGGATACTGGATAATCTCTAAATGTATTGCCTAACAAGGCTATGATGAAGTTGGATATCCAGGGAATTATTTGCACGCTAAGTGATTTGGTTGTGAGGGCGTTTGATGGAACGAGAAGGTCGGTGTTTGGATCGATAAGGTTGTCGTTGCAGGTCGGGCCAGAAATATTTGACACTGAATTTTATATCATAGATATTCATCCAGCTTACAGCTGTTTGCTGGGGCGTCCATGGATACACTCTGCAGGGGCTGTGACGTCCATGTTGCATCAGAAGCTTAAGTTTGAAGCCGGTGGTGTCATCGTTACTATTTGTGGGGAAGAGGACATCTTGGTCAGTCATCTCTCATGATTCAAGTACGTTGAAATGGATGGAGAAATCCACGAAACGCCCTGCCAAGCCTTCGAAGGGTTGCAAATCAAAGACAAGTCCAGAGTTCCCAGCAAAGTGCCAGAGGTTGTTGTAGCTTCGTACAAAGATGCTCAAAGATGCTCAAGCGTTGGTTCAGACTGGTGAGACCAAGGGTTGGGGTTGAGTGCTGGAAATTCCTGTCAAGATGGACAAGTTTGGACTAGGGTATCGCCCAACATCAGCACCTTCCGCATCAGGCGCGCCCAAGTTCAAAGGACCGGTGGTGATTACTCCAAAGGGAGTCTGCTTTGAGACGATTAATGCTGTTTCCGACTCTGAAGATGGAGATAGTGATTGTGACATGGACGCGTGGATCAAGCCTAGCGTGCCAGGACAAAGTCTCTGCAACTGGTCCATCCGAGAAATTGTCCCCGTAACTACAAAACAGTAATGATTTGTTTTCTTGATTATTGTATAATCTTGTGTCCTACCCGGGGCACAGTGATTTTGTTTTAGGGTCACCTACTTATGTGTATGCACTGTTTAATCATTGAATAAAGGCGTTTTTCTCATACAAATTTTGTGTTCCCTGTTTTTCTTGTTTTTATTTTAACAATAAATGGTAACGTGGTTATGAGCTTTGTTTACGCTCATTTGAAGCATTTAATCATTTCCTTTGCAGGATTCATATCTCAGATGACACCGAACACGAACTTCCTATGACTTGCTTTGACTTTGAGCACCCGGTATTTCAAGCTGAGGAAGAGATTGTGGAGGATAGCGACTTGCCAAAAGAGCTGACTCGACTGTTGAAACAGGAAGAAATAATCATTCTGCCTAATCAGGAAGAGATTGAGATTATCAACGTGGGGTCCGAGGGAGTTGTCAGGAACATCCGGATAGGGGCTGCACTGCAAAGCGACATCAAGCAAGGTCTGATTGAGATGTTGCAAGAGTACAGTGATATCTTTGCTTGGTCGTATGAGGATATGCCAGGATTGGATACTGACATGGTTGTTCATCGTCTGCCATTGCGAGAAGAATGTCCGCCTATTAAGCAGAAACTCAGAAGAACCAGACCAGATATGTCTGTGAGGATTAAGGAGGAAGTTCAAAAACAGTGGGATGTTGGGTTCCTTGCTGTTACAACTTATCCCTCATGGGTCGCCAATATAGTACCGGTACCAAAGAAAGACGGTAAGGTGCGGATGTGCGTAGACTATCGTGATTTGAATAAGGCGAGCCCAAAGGACAGACTTTCCGCTTCCTCATATCGATGTGCTGGTCGATAACACTGCTCAATTCTCCGTGTTCTCCTTCATGGATGGCTTCTCGGGTTACAATCAGATAAAAATGGCGCCAGAAGACATGGAGAAAACAACCTTCATTACCCCATGGGGAACATTTTGCTACAAAGTGATGCCCTTTGGTTTGAAGAACGCTGGGGCAACATATCAACGTGCTATGACGACGCTCTTTCATGACATGATGCATAAAGAGATCAAGGTTTATGTTGATGATATGATTGCCAAATCCCAGACGGAGGAAGAGCATTTGGTTAATCTGCTTAAATTGTTCAAGAGGCTTAGGAAATTCAGGCTAAGGCTGAATCCTAACAAGTGCACCTTCGGGGTGAGATCCGGTAAACTATTAGGGTTTATTGTGAGCAAAAAAGGAATTGAGGTTGATTCTGCTAAGATAAAAGCAATACAAGAAATGCCAACGCCTAAAACAGAAAAAGAAGTGTGTGGGTTTTTAGGGAGGTTGAACTACATTGCTCGATTCATATCTCACCTAACCGCTACATGCGAGCCATTATTCAAATTGTTGAAAAAGAATCAGGCTGTGACCTGGAATGAAGATTGTCAAAGGGCGTTTGAAAAAATAAAAGAATATTTGCAGGAACCTCCAATATTGATACCCCCAGTAGCAGGGAGACCATTGATTATGTATTTGATGGTTCTTGAGGAAAGTATGGGTTGTGTTCTCGGTCAACATGACGAGACCGGACGTAAAGAGCATGCGATTTACTACTTGAGTAAAAAGTTCACAGATTGTGAATCTCGTTACTCAATGCTCGAAAAGACGTGTTATGCGCTAGCCTGGGCTGCCAAACGTTTGAGACAATACATGTTAAACCATACAACCATGCTAATTTCGAAGATGGATCCGATCAAATACGTATTTGAAAAGCAAGCACTCTCCGGGAGGATTGCTCGATGGCAGATGGTGCTGACAGAATATGATATTCAATATGTTTCTTAAAAGGCTATCAAAGGTAGTGTTCTGTTGGAGTACCTAGCGGAGCAGCCGATTGAAGATTATCAACCAATGAGGTTTGATTTTCCTGACGAGGATATCATGTACTTGAAAATGAAAGATTGTGATGAGCCGTTGCCGGATGAAGGCCCAGAGTTGGGTTCCAAATGGCAGTTGATATTTGATGGCGTTGTTAACTCCTACGGTAGTGGAATAGGGGCAATTATCACTACTCCTCAAGGGACGCACATTCCCTTTACTGCCAGATTGACCTTTCCAGTTACCAATAATGAGGCTGAATATGAGGCGTGAATTATGGGTCTCGAGGAGGCTATTGATTTGAGAATAAAATATCGTGATGTATACGGGGACTCTGCTCTAGTGGTCAACCAGATTAAAGGAGAATGGGAGACGCGGCAGCCTAATCTGATACCCTATATGAATTATGCAAGGAGATTATTGCCTTTCTTTGAAAAAGTAGAATTGCACCATGTACCACGAGCAGAAAATCAGATGGCAGACGCTCTCGCGACTTTGTCTTCGATGTATAAGGTTAACTTCTAGAATGAGGCTCCCAGGATTGTTATCTCTCGCCTTGATAGGCCAGCCTTCATATTCGCCATTGAGGAAGCTTCCGATGGTAAACCATGGTATTATGATATCCAGAATTTCCTGAAGACCCAAGAGTATCCGGCTGGGGCATCCAGTCGTGATCAGAAGACTCTTAGGAGATTGGCTAGAAATTTCTATCTGAATCCGGATGGCGTCCTGTACAAGAGAAACCACGACTTGGTGTTGTTGCAATATGTGGACGAGAAAGAGGCTAAGTTGCTCATGGAAGAGATCCATGAAGGTACATTTGGCACGCATGCCGGCGGACATGCAATGACAAGAAAACTGTTGCAGGCAGGTTACTATTGGCTAACGATGGAAACAGATTGTTTCAAGTTTGCAAAGCGGTGCCATAAATGTCAAATTTATGCGGACAAAATTCATGTGCCTCCGAGCCCTTTGAATGTTATGTCATCACCGTGGCCTTTCTCGATGTGGGGAATTGATATAATCGGTAAGATTGAGCCCACGACATCAAACGGACACCGGTTCATTTTGGTAGCTATTGATTATTTTACCAAATGGGTGGAAGCAGTGTCATATGCTAATGTCACCAAACAAGTGGTAGCCAAATTTATCAAAAGAGATATTATCTGCATATATGGAATCCCGGAGCGGATTATCAGCGACAATGGCTCAAACTTGAATAACAAGATGATGAAAGAGCTGTGTCATAATTTCAAGATCGAGCATCACAACTCTTCTCCTTATCGGCCCAAGATGAATGGCGCTGTCGAAGCGGCCAATAAGAACATAAAGAAGATTGTTCAGAAGATGGTGGTGACCTATAGGGACTGGCATGAGATGTTTCCTTTTGCTTTGCACGGTTATCGTACGACGGTACGCACATCAACCGGGGGAACCCCTTTCTCATTGGTGTATGGCATGGAGACAGTGTTACCATTGGAGGTGGAGATTCCTTCTTTGAGGGTTTTACGCGATGTTTAACTTGATGAGGCAGAATGGGTAAAAGATAGACTGAACCAGCTCAGTTTAATGGATGAGAAGAGACTGGCTTCTCTCGCATATGGTCGGTTGTATCAGAGCCGGATGAAGAAAGCTTACGATAAGAAGGTATATCCTCGAAGCTTTCAGACGGGAGATCTTGTGTTGAAAAAGATTCTCCCACCACAATCGGATCACAGGGGCAAATGGACTCCTAACTACGAGGGTACGTATGTCGTCAGAAAGGTTTTCTCTGGAGGAGCCTTGTTGTTATCCACCATGGATGGTGAGGACTTTACGTCTCCTGTGAATTCGGACGCAGTTAAAAAATACTTTGCTTAAAATAGACCCGCTGGACAGAAAAAAGAGAGTCCAGGCAAAAATGGGGCATCCCGGCGAACCGTAAAAAAAAAAGAATAAAAGGTTCGGGCAAAAATTAGGGATAAAATTGAAAAGATGTACACCCGCGAAGTTGAAAACCTGAAAAGGGAGACTTCGGCAAGAAAGGGTATCCCGGTGAATTAAAAACCCGCAAGGGGCGATTCACGCAAAAGTTAGGGATTGAGAAAAGCAAATGACTGCGGTCCGAGTTGGATATTGCATTGCTTAAGTGGTTTGGGAGTACTTGAGGGTCGTATATCCGAAACAATCTCTTCTGAAGATCGAGTACCGGGAAAGCGCCAGAGTTGGGCGAGTCATAGGAGAATCAGCTCATGGTGTTTGTCTGTATCATGTTGCCGACATGTATATCAAATTTGTTTTGTATTTATTTATGCTTCTTGTGCATATATTGTATTTTGCTTGTGCGTAAATTCCTCTTTTCAGGAGTTGCTTCCAGTGTACAAAGCTTTGCCTATTTACAGGCCCATTCAATAAAGCATGTTATTCAGTACTTGATGCTTGTTCTTTACTGTTTTGTTTGTGAAAAACGACGATGTTTTGATGAACTTGCACTTGCATAAACTTGTTGGCCCTTGCCAATAATTGCTAAAACTTCGAATTGACTGAATGAACGTCACGAATATTAACTCGGATAGATTTTGTTATGTAGATTTGTGTTGTCTCGTTTGTGTTTTGCAGGGTCCTTACCTTTGAAGCAAACGGTCAGGAATTGTATTCCCCAGCCAAAGTCTCTTGATGTAGGGCCTGACTTCAGTTGATGTCGTTCCTTAGCAAGTCGTATCTTATCCCCAGAGAGTGGAGACGGCACTTATTCCTACCAGATGTGGAATTGTCCTCCCCGAGAGAGTACTACCAGGAATGTCGCCTGAAGAGTATCCTCATGGAAGTTGTCCATAGGATATTCCCAGCAGGTCAAAATCAATATCCCCTGCAAAGGACGCCTCCCCAGAGGATGGTTATTCCCCTTCCCTGCAGGTCGTCATTCTTTCGTCAGGATGATTTGTCCTCAGCAGAGTTTGTAGCTCTGAGTTTGTAGCCTGTATCCTGACAGTGTAGTTCTTCCCCAGAAGGGTCGCATCTTTCCCCAGCAGGGTTTATGTTTTCTTCCCAAATGTCTGATCTCTCCCCAGCAGAGTTGGTTGTTGTTGCCGACATTTATTTTGCTGGAATACTTTGTGATACCCGTGCATCCCCAACGGAGTTGTTTTTTGTTCTTAGCCATTTCATACCAGAGTGTTTCTCACCAGTTTGAGCCTGCATTAGCATTTGCATATATCATCATATTTGCATCTACTCAAACGCGTAGCATTTCCATGACGAATGGAGCATTACGCCATTGTCAAACATACGCACTTTGAAACATAGGCCAGGTTTGTTAACCTCATGTTTTCGAGTGTTGTTTTCCCTGCAGGTGAAGGGAGCTCTTGCTCAGATTAATTACCAGATAAGCAAGGTCTCGGTGTGAGACGTGTAATGATAATGTTCGTTTTGTCATTATTCCCCACAGAGTGGCTTGGATTAGTTTCTCTTACCCCTCCAGCAGAGTATTTCATCAAAATGGTTGTTATGACAGTATCAAAAGATTTCGTGAATCAATTTTTGGAAGTTACCGCCTATGTCGAAATAGGTGTCTGGTAGTTTGGGTTCAGAAAATCCCTAGTAGAGTCCTTCTCAGATTTGCTGCCATGTCCGCGCTAAAAGTATGAATATTGGACCAGTATTTTGTTACCCATTTGATTGATAGAGTTAGCTACTGCAAAGATAGGCAGAGAAGCTGTATTCAGAGTTATCTTCCTGTATTTGGCAGAGTTATTGCCCGTAGTGGTGACGGAGTTATTTTCCTGTATTTGGCAGAGTTATTGCCCGTAGTGGTGACAGAGTTATTTTCCTGTATCGTTTGGCAGAGTTATTTCCCGTAGTGGTGACGGAGTTATTTTCCTGTATCGTTTGGCAGAGGTATTTCCCGTAGTAGTGACGGAGTTATTTCCCTGTGTCGTGGGCAGAGTTATTCCTTATTTGGTGATAAAACTATTTCCTCAGTGGAAGTCGCCGAAGTTATTTCCCTGTGTTGTTGGCAGAGTTATTTCCCCAGTAAAAGCGTCAGAAAAGATTGTTAACTGTAATGGATAGAGATCGCGCCTGTATTGACAGAGATTGTTACCTGTGATTGACAGTGATTTGCATCTGTGTTGACAGTGATTGCTACCCGTGTGGACGGAGTTATTATCCATAATTGATGGATTATCCTCAGTGGAGTTGTTACCTGTGGCTGACAGAGATCGTTATTCCAATTAGAGACGAAATTGTACCCAGGTGGATGGAGTCCTTCCTCGTGTTGACGAAGTTTAGTCCCGTTGTGGACGGAATTGTTTCTCATAAAGTTAATTCGATGCCTGTGGCGTCACACAGGGAGTTAATGCTGAAATCAAGAGTTTTATTAGGAGTTTGATCAATTGTTGCCGTAACAACTGGGTTCAGCGCAACAGATGTTGTTCCCCAAGCAGTTCTCGCAGCCTATTTCCGCAGTTGGCAAATTTTCGGGTTTCTTGGTATTCAACCGTCTTTTACCCTTATTTGTTTGAAGGTCGTTCGCTCTTCACCCAGTCGGGTCCAAGCCGTTTGAATAGGGGCAGCTGTTGCACCCTAAATTTTGCTCAACATCTTTTACCTGGTTTATGTTTCATTGCATTATCATTTGCATATCATGGCATATCGTTCATCCAATAGGAGATCAAGTGTGATTATTATCAAGAGAAGCCTAGCAAAAAATCTTACCCAAGTTTGAGAAGTCATCCAAGTCATCAGGAGGTGGTGGGAAATCTTGATCAGTTGAAGACCATCAATGGGATGTGAAGCATGAGGGGTGAATATGAGATATGTATAGAGCTCATAGAGTGCCTAGAGGGTCATTTTGGATTTCAATCAGGTCATTAGTTTAAGTGCAAAGGCCACAGTTGAGGTGCAAGCAATTAGGGTTTCATCTGGGTCAACCCTAGGTCAATTGTGCAATTGAAGAGTATCAAAGCTTACTTTGAGGTCATGGAGTTCATGGAATGATGTGATAAGACATTTGTGGTGTTGTTCCAAGATCAAATCAAGAAGAATCAAGAATGTGGGAAGTTGCTAAATTAGGGTTTCAGTGCAAATTACCTTGTTTAGTGCCTAACTTCAAAGCCACATAACTCAAGATACAAGTTTCAAATGGATCTTTGGCCAACATGAAACTTGTAGAGCATATCAATAACTTTAATTTTATTACTAGAAGTCCTTGATTGGATTTGTAGAACTCAAGTTATGGCCCAGACAAGTTACAGGTCACCAGATGAATGTAAAATTTATCTATGAAAGTCACTTGACTTCCAAGCAACTTTTGACCTAGAAAGAATTTTTACATGAACTTTTGGCCAACATGAAAGTTGTTCCTAATGTTCTTAGCTTTCTAAATTATACTAGAAGTTATCCATATGATTTGTAGAACTCAAGTTATGAGGTTTACAAGTCAGGGGTATTTTGGGAAAGTGAGATTATAGGTCATTTTCAAGCATGGGCCAAAATCTCCAACTTGCAAGCTTCAAATGGAAAATTGTTCAACATTAAAGTTGCTTGGAATGATGTTTTGAGTGCAACCAAGTGGTCATGATAGCTTGTTTTGGCTCATATCAAAAAGACATTTGAAGTGGCTTGAAAATGAAGAATTTTCAAATATGAAAAGGAGGGGAAAATGGGATTTTGTGTTACAAAACCAAAACCAAGCAAGTAAGTGCATTTTTTTATTGGAAATTGCATTCTAGGATCATTGGCAATACCAGAATTTGGAGTTTAGTTCAAGTTTTGAGAGATAACATATGGTTACTTCACTTGTAAGTTACATATGCAAAATCAATGTACAAGGCAATTCAGGCCAATTCCTTCATCCAAACTCATTCTAAATGACATGTCCAAGGTGTGAGAACATTCTAGAACCACTGCCAAGCTTGCAAGGCATGACTGTCATACTGAATTTTGAAGGAAAAATCAGAAAATTGGATACACGTATTTGGGCTTCAAACACATTTCAAAGGCCCATAGAACTCTTCTATATATTCATTAGAGTGAGTTCAGATCAATTTTGAGCTTCATTTCGCGCCAGAGCAAGAAAGAGCAAGAAAATTTTCTCAACTGCAACTTGAAATCGGATTCTGAGTTTGGAGCCAATTCAAGCCAAATTAAGGTGTGCAATCTCTTCCTTGTGGATCATTGAAGCTATCTGGAGCATTTGGAAGCAAGCCACGAGCTCTTGATACCTCTGTTGCAAAATCTATACCAGGTTTGCACTTCTTAAAATTTAGCATGATTTAGCATGATTCATTTAGATTTGAACTTGTGGTTAGAATCTAGACATGGCATAGATTGTTTTAGGCTTGATTTGAACTCAATTGGTGATGATTGAAGATGACATAGCTGATCTGTTTGGACTTGAATCTCTTGATTCATAAGGTTTCAATGTTAGTTGATTAGATCAAGTTGATGTACATAATGAGATGAAGAGATCTATATCATTAATTTTGAGTTTAATGAAAGTTGTTGAAGATGTTATTTTTGAACTTTGCTTCGTAATTGATTATGTGTTGAGAATTGGATGATTTTGATGATGGATTTGGAATGTACGTGAAAAACTGAGTGGATTTGGTATTTTGTTTGTCATTTTTGGTTGCTTGAACCTGGACCTTCCCCGGAGAAGACGACCAGAGTCTTCTCCGGCCACCACCAACCACCAGCCTGAATCTCCACCTGGCCTGCCTGAGACTTGGAGAAGATGATGTTTGCACCACAGGATCTTGCCTTGACCTTTGACTTCAGATCAGATCCAACGCATGTGTTTTAATCTGAGGAGAGGAGTTTTTAATTCAAAACGCTACGTTTAAATTAATGTGCTGGCAAGCTGTGGTGCGTCCAGATCCTTGACTTGTTGACTGATCCAATGGCTTGTGTTTTATTTCAATTTTATTTCATTTTTATTTTATTTTGCTTTATTTTAATTGCCTTGTTATTCCAAAAATCATATAAATTCCAATTTTGATCAGAAAATTATTTTAAAAATATCCTCATGATCCTTATGGAATTTGTGATTTTCTGGTATTAACAAATTACCATTTCATGCATTTCTCAATTTAATGTGATTTTTCTCATATTTGTTATTTCTTTTAATTTGGCATAATTAACCATCTGTTTTATGGAATTTAGTTCTCTCATTTGGTTTAGAGTTTGGCTTTGATTTTTTAATATATGTTAGGGTAGACATGTATGTTCCCTTAGAATTTTTCTTGGATTTTTAGAATAATATTAGGATCTGTTTTAGGTATTGAGAATAGGACCCTCCCAAACTTATGGATTTCCTTGACCTATCTCAATGTAGGAATTGTTTAAATAATTTAGGAGTTGATTTAGGCTTCAATCTTTTTAAATTAAGTTGTTCAAACATTCATGTTCCCCTAGGAATTTTATTAGATTTTTGCAACTTGATTTTCTATTTTAGTTGTATTTTGCAATTGGCTTGTGTTTATGATTCCTCTCTTGAGTGCTTTGTTTTGTTTGGCTTGGTTGGTTGCCTTGGAGTTTGTTTGAGCTTGAGTTCTTTTTGTTGGAGCTTATGTATTCATTGAAGATGCTTGGGATGGAATATTGGAGCTTGGAGTTGAATGCTTTTCCTCTTGTGGAGCTTTTGTTTAGGAGTTTAGAGAATTAGGGTTTTAGGAAATGCCTTAGACCTAATTTTGATTCTTTCTTCAAACATAGAGTGCATTGTTTGACTCTATTATATCCAATGACACAAATTCCTTCTTCGGAAGCTCCATCTATCCTTAGGAGGTATGAGGGGTGTGCCCAAGTGAGTAGAACTTTGAGGATACCTTTCATTTGCAATGTTGAGTTCTTGGTGACTTCCTTTGGTTGTCATTAAGTTTCTTTAACATTATAACTTGATCTTGATGATTAATCCTCCTCTTGGAGTGTGCTTGTGGGAGCTTGAAGATTGATGGGGATTGAAGAGAGAAGCTTGTTTGAAGATGAACTTTGTTGTCCATTCAACTTTGCTGTTTAGAGCTATTGTTGCTGTAGGAGTCTGATACTGCTGCCTGAGCTGCTTCCTCTGAGTCTTCTGTGTTTCTCTGTATTGTCTGTTTAATTGTGTTGTTGACCTCTAGGTTTGAGGTGGAGCTTGTCTCCTCTTGCCTATTGTTTTCCCTCTTGCCTTATTGGTATTGCTGCATTGCATACATTCTACTGTTTACTGCATTTGCTTGTTGTCTTTTGCTGTTTATCCCCTAGGATCTCTGATTTCCTCTGTGCATGAGGAAATTATGACAGACATTAGGTTTTGACCCATGCATGACAACATTAGGTTAGTTTCCCTTTCAACCATAGGCTTTTTAGAGTGTCTTTCTCTTCTCATCTCAAAACAATTCAAAAACACAGTAATAAGGATAACGCGTGTTGTACGCTACGAGCCTTAAGCTATGTGAGAAAAGTTTGTTAGAGGGTCACTCTTCAGTAATCTGGCTGCTTAGTATGGTACCCTTAGGGTGACATGCGACGTAGTCACTCTCAGATCACAAGTCTTTAGTGTAGTACAAGTTACAAACAGACTAAAAAAACATTTCTTTCGTAAAAAACTCAAACAAACATTCAAACTCTGTTTTGTCCTCTTGGACCCTTAATCAGGAAAACCTTTTTTAGAAAGAGATAAAAACTCTCAGACAAGCCTGTGTCTTCCATAGCCCGAACTACATTTGCTCTGATCTTTCATGCTATATGAAAGTACGTAGGCATAGGATGTGATATCCTAGCGAGCAACCTTCCCCTTCTTTCCCGTAGGTAGGCGAACTACGTTGACTCTGATTTCTCGTTCCAGACGGGAATATGTAGGCATAAAGTGTGATACTTTTCCGAGTCATTTTCTTTTCTTTTTTTAACCCAGACCTTTAGAGTAGATAGATAAACACACCCTTAGATAGAAAACAAGCGTGGATCCCGTCGAGTACGACGGACGTGAGGGTGCTAATACCTTCCCCTTGCGTAACCGACTCCCGAATCCAGGATTTGGTTACGATGACCATTCCTTTCCCTCTTTGCGTTAGGTTTACTCTGAGCGTTTCCTTTCCCTCTTATGGGATAAATAACACACGGTGGCGACTCTTCTGTCATAGCAGACGCCGATTTTCGCAGTAGCGACAGTGGCAAAACTACTTTTAAATAAGTTCCCGTTGTCGCAACGAACGTTTATTTAGAAATTAAGATTAAAAACTACGACCAGAAAGGTTGTTTGTAAAAAGGGAAGGTACCGGTTACTATCGAATCCTGTCCTACTAATTCAGTTACATATCGATAAAACTAATTTAGCTAGACATGATAATTAATGCAACTTCCAGAGATCATGGGTGAGTTATGGAGGGAGTGGGAGTAACTTCCAGTAGTGGGCAGTGAGTCGAGAAAGTGTAGGAAGAAATTAAGTTGAGAGTGATCGTGGCTACTTCTGATTTGAACGTACTGATATTTTGTCTGCGTGACGCTCGTCATGAAATGTGACGGTCGTAATACGCATGACGGTCGTAAGGGTCATGTGACGACCGTCATGTCAGCAAAATTCGTATCTGTTGTTTTTCATCTGTTTTCCTTCCGTTTCTTCTTATTTTCTTTCTTTAGTCCAAATTCTCCCCAATCTACTAAACGAAGTAAATTAATCATATAACAGAACAGAAATCAAGATAAATTAATAATAGTCACAAATAAATGCATGTAAATCAAGACAAATAAACAATATAATTTCGCGTTATCAAACACCCCCACACTTAAACCACTGCTTGTCCTCAAGCAATCAACCAACACGGTGAAAAAGAAATAAGCATAATTTGAAACAAGGACACGGTGAGACTCTAATCATACATGGATGTTAGGCTAATGTTATATCGACAGTACTAAATATCAATACCAAGGATACCATGATGACACAATTTCAGAAACTCCCTACTTATGCAAACTAACCTGAGTCATGCCATTATAACTCAACCTATACCTCATGCTCTCTTTCACCCCATTTCATTCTAATGCAATCACATTAAGCCCGTTATCCATACACATTCATGGTAAGTAAACTTGTTAGTGACTATGATCTCATTGATATTTCATTCTTCTTTGCAAATATGCTTAAGCATCAATTGAACTTAAAAGGTTTGTACCGTTGCGCTAAGTGATCGGGGGAGGAGCACCTAACTTAGAAGGAACAAGTCTTTTTCTTCATAATTTTCTTCTTATTTTAAACTAGAGATCATACACTTATTTGCATCGGTTGCTTACTTAGTGTGGTTGGGATGGTGCTGACTGCTTAAATAAAATACTTAGGGATTACTAAAAGAATTGGAGCTTTAAGGTCTCGACGTAATGGGTACTCAAGTTGATTTTGCATATTTAGGGGGTTAAGGGTGTCAGAATGATATCAATTTTATCAAAACTTTCCCAAGTTTTTTCTAACATAGCCTAAATAGCCTATATACTTTCAGAGTACCATGTCGTGAATCAAAAAGTTTTTGTTGGAGGTTAGAATTTTGAAATTTTGAAATTTTGGGGAAGTTTGAATAATAGGCGAAAACCACGCATAAAGACTTGACAGCACATGCACAGACTTTGACATATTAGAAACAACAGTAAATCAAGCTAAAAATCGATAAAATGAAAGCGGTAGAGTTCCTCCCCCACACTTAAACCAAACATTATCCTCAATGTTTTAATAAAAGGTGGAAAAAGGAAAGATAGAACCTGTATGAATGCTACTGTGTGCTAAATCCTCTATGGTCTTGCTCTTGATGTCCATGTCTTTGTTGATCACTTCTACTTCGGCGACGAGCATTTTGAGATGCCTTCGTTTGTGTAATTCTTGCACCACTCATCATATTACTTACTTCCAGAGGAAGTACTCATCATCAGTGTCACCACCAGCAACGACACTCGTAGGAATGTCCGTGGGCACAGCTCATCGTCATGTAGAGAGTTTTCTCCTAGATATAGCTAAAGCGTAACAAGCGATACATTTCTTTATTTTCTGCAAATGTAAACAAACAAATTAAAATAAAAGCCTTGTGGGTTGCCTCCCACACAACGCTTTGTTTAACGTTGATAGCTCGACGGATAAGGAGTGCAAGTACACATGGTGGTTCTTTCAAGGATGGTTCCTCGATCGAGCTTTGAATAGTCTTTGGTTTCCATGGCCACTTATCAAGCCATCGCTCATATCCCTCACCTTTTCGTTTTTTTCTTCTGTAGGCTGGTTTCTTGTTTTGAACGCGTGGTGGTGGTTCTGGATCTATCCTGCATATCAGCTTTTCAAATTTGGGCTTAGTTATTTCATCCACCACCTCAAAAGTTAATCGTACCCTTTTAACAGTAATAATGACCTTAGTTTCACGGTCCTCAAATTTTCTTTTCCTATGAGGGACCTTAGACAAAGGTGCATTGGTGTGGGTATTTTCCAGTACCTCTACATATGTTTTGGATTGGGAGTCTACCTTGGCTTCCGCAACCAATTGTGAGAAAGAATTAGGTGGGGTATAGGGAGGAGGAGCAACAATGGGTGCTTCCTTCTCTACCTGTTCGACAACCTCCCTTTCGAGTGGTGTCGGTGGATTTTTCTCAATAATTATGCTTTTCTCACCAAAAATCTCCTCAGACTCATGATCACTCTCCCTAGGATCTTCTATTTGTTCTTCATTACTAGTGGTTACAACATTCACATGGCTCTCAAGGAAGGGTCCTAGAGGTGTTTGTGTAAGCAAAGAGGTTTGAGTCTTCAAAGCCTTGCTGTGAGTCGCGAGAGAATCGACTATAGTGCTCATCTGCTTAAGGTCTTCATCAATTTGGAGATTTTATTGTCTAAAATCTTCATTTTGGAGAGTTTGTGTCTCCATAAAGCGCTCCATCATAGATTCGATCCTAGAGTGAGTAAATGTCTCTTCGAATTCTTCTAGTAATAGTTCAAGGTTGGATGTGTCGAATTCTTGTGTTTCCTCATAGTATTGGGAGTAGTCATCATAGAGGGAATTTGGTCGAGAATGCGTCGTATTGAAATCTTCTAATAATATTTCGAGGTCAGATTTAAGCAGAGCTTGTGGTTCCTCAAAATACTGGGGTGGTAGCTATAATAATGGGAATGGTAGTTATAAGGGAAATTTGGGTTATACATAGTAAATCAGATAAGAGTGCCTTAGTCTATACTATGCAACAACGGAACCACAATATTGACTGTTGGTCCCCGGCAACGGCGCCAAAAACTTGATGCGTCCGCAAGTGCACAGAAATATCGAAGTAATATAAAAGATTGTCGAACCCACAGAGACCAATGTCAATCTACCGTTATCTATTATTACGGCGTAAAGCTAAGGCTAATGGAATTAGGAAAGTTGAATGCGAATGAAATTAAATGCAAAGAAAATAAAGATAATTGGTTTAAAGAAAAAGTGGTAAAGGGATATTGGTATGCAAGGACTTAGTTATCGGGGATTCGACAGGTCACCGGTGCTTTCTACTCTTTGCAAACACTTTTAAGAAGAAAATGACGGTTTAAAGACCTTTGTCTCACGATGGTTGTTGACGCTAGTCGCAACTCTAAGGCGGAACGTATGCTGTCACTATCCCATTCGGGGTTAAAATTACTTTGTTGAAAACCATTAAGTTATAATCCCTTTTAAAGCGTTGTCGCTGTTTTAAAATGAATGCCTAGTTTTTACTATCTGGTCCTAGCCTCAACTGTCGCTTGTTGGTTCATACCTTTATGAATTTCCCACTGTCGTGGCAAAACTACTTTTAAATAAGTTCTCGCTGTTGCGACGAACGTTTATTTAGAAAATCAATTTAAAAACTAAAGCCAGAAATAAGTTTGAAAAGGAAAGAATACACCGGTTATCATCGAATCCCATCTGACTACCTATTACATACCGATTACTTTAATTTAGCCAGACATGGAATATAAACTAATAGCACGTAAACAATGGAGGAAAATATAAGCATGCATCATAATGGGAAAATAAAATTACGATTAACAATTATAATAAAAACCTGTAAATAATTCGATTGGCCATTGGGAAATCCTCCAAAATGTCGGCAGGATTTAGTCTTGGTACCAATATCTTGTACAGAATAGAATTGAAAAGTACAAAAAGGAATTGCAAGGAAAGGAGAAGGAAGCAATAGAGAAATCTAAAACTTAAATTCGCTCTGAAAAATAATTTGACAGCACTTTGTGGTCTTGAATGCGGCTCCCTTTTTCTGGTCTCTGCCTCTTCCTTTTATAGATGGAATTCCCAACGGTTAGTTGCTTCAAGAAGTGGGGTTGAGGTCAGAGAAAGCAGGAGCTAGTAGTCCACTTTTTTTGGTCTTTGAGGGCACTTACAGCACGTGACTGTTAACTGCATATTTTGTCTGCATGACGGTCGTCATGGAATGTGACGGTCGTAATACGCACGACGGTCGTAATGGTCATGTGACGACCGTCATATCAGCAAAATCCGTATCTGCTGTTTTTCATCTGATTTTCATCTGGTTTTCATCTGTAATTGCTTGTTTTCTTCATCTTGCTCCATTTGAACATGAACTTTGATTAGTTAAAATGTATGTCATTATATATATACGATTTTGCGTTATCAAACTCCCCTAAACTTGAATCCTTGCTTGTCCTCAAGTAAAGGTAGGAAAATTTAAAAACTTAGCAAGCACGCGGCACGCTCTTCTTTCGAAAAGACTTTTCAGATGTCAAGTTAGGAGACCGGGAGTCCAATGGAAACAAAACGCATACGGCGATGACACTGAACTATAAGTCTTCAAAGAACTCATTTTTATGCAAGCCGGTCCCAATCACGCTACTGCAGCTCGGCGTCAAGTTTTTCGCAACAAACTTTACCCAGTTTTGTTCTGGCGCAATCACATTAAGCTCGTTGTCCATACACGTTCATGGCAAGTAAACCTGTTGGTGACTATGATCTCAATGCTAATTCAATTTTTCTTCGCACATATGCTTATTCTGCTATTGATCTTGAAAAGTTTTGCACTGTTGGGCTAAATGCTCGGGTGAGGAGCACCTAACTTAGAAGGAACATGTCTCTATATTCAGGCTATATGGCTTATCTTCTTTTCATGATTTTTTTCATTTCAGACTAGAGATCACGCACTTATTTGCATCGGTTTCTTACTTAGAAGTGTTTAGGATGGTGCTAAATGCTCGTATAAACTACTGGGGGCTCCGTTTGAGTCGAAACTTGAGGCTTTGGTACAAGTAAGTAGTGAAACTGACTCGCATAAACCGGAGGTCTAAGGTGTCAGGGCGGTAATGGTTTTGTTAGAATTTTCTTCTCGGGAATTCCAAACTTGGTTAAACTTTGGCGTGTCACGTGATGCTTTGAGGAGGATAAAAGTTTTTGTATATGTCGAATAAAGTGCGGAGAGTTCGCGTAACGGAAAGAGATATATAAATGAGCTTTATTTGCCAAAGTTCAAATACTTTAAATTGAAATTTCTGAATGAAAGTACAAGCGGAATAGGAAATAACAGGGAAATAGGGAAATAACACTCCGCTCCCACACTATCTCAATCAGTGTCGTCACTGATTTGAAAAAATGCGGAAGGGAAAGTACAATGGAAAGAAAAATGAAATACAAGAAATAAATAGTAATACTAGTCCTGGCCTCTGCCTCTGTCTCTGCCTCTACCTCTGGCTCTTTCGTTGCGTGCGTCGAGGTTCAGAGCTCCGATGTGGTAAATATAGTCCCGGAGGCCGTCGACTCGCAAAGTGAGAGTGGCCATGTCATCGATCAGGCCGACTTGGCCGTATATGGAGCTGCTGCATGGAGGTCCTCAGTTGATCATGTTGTGCTTTCCGCCAAGCTTCAAACTGTTCGGCCCGCCGGTTTTGTTGTTCCATCATAATAATTATCTGATTTTATTGTTCGATGGAGCGGAGGAGATCCGCATTTCTGTAATCGGTTTCAGGATGGATGAGGCGACGTGGGGGGGGGGGCTTTGGGAGAAGGTGGTTGTGATGCCTCAGCTTGGTCAGCTCTGTCCAACTCTTCTTGAACTTCATCAATAGGCCCTTGGGCATTTTCTTGAGTTGGGGCAGCAGTAGCAGCAGGGGAATTCGGATCAAAGAGCCAGTTGGCTCTGTCCTGAGGATGCATTCAGGTACGAGAGGGCATATTAATGCTTTGGATAGTGCGGCCTCACACTACCGGATGATATTTGCCATCTGCTCTAGATCTGATGAGGTGAGAAGAGCGGCAATGGTCGATCTCGAGAAAAACAGGAGGCATCGGGCGAAGGTTCTGGAGGTGGTTGCCAAGGCCGATGCCTAAGGCGATGGACGTGATGATGCCGCCAAAGTAGAACGGTTTTGAGCCGCGGTTGCAGTTGGCTTGAAAGTGAGCCAAGAGGAACAGTGCGGCGTCAACGGGTTCCGAAGCAAACATGCAACGGAGAAAGAACATCTCCTTCGAATTGACTTTGTGGTTACTATCTCGAGCGAAGATAGTGTTGCTCAACACCTGATGGAAGTATCTGTTGGTTGGATTATGGATGTGGGTGGCATTCAGAGTTTCCCAACTATCAGTTGTGGTGTCGGTCAGTTGGTTCCAGAGGGTGAGGGCTTCATGGTAGAACTGATCGGAGAGGCGGCGATGAGCATTGTCTCCGTGAGGAAACTGCAGCATGTCGGTGATTTGATCCTGGTTGATTTGGTATTCAATGCCGAACATGCGGAAGCAAGCGGCGCCGGTGAGCTGATTTGTTTCGCCAGCCGAAGTCACGTATGTGAAGGAACTGAGGAACTCCAATGTGAGTGACTCGTATGTAGGTTGAGGGTTTGTGCAGAGATGCCAAATGCCGGCCCTCTGCAGCATCCAGGTGACACCGTCAAGAATTTTAAGCTCGGTTAAAGACTCGATGTGAGTATAGCGTTTCGGTTGAAGCGACCGTTGATGGAAATTCATGTAATTGGTCCTTTGCCTTTCTCCGGAATCGCCTTCTCTAAAGAGGATGTTGCTCAGATTGGGGATTTCACGGTTTTGCCTTGCCATTTTTGTGAGAGTGGTTCAGAGAGGGAAAGAAATGAGGGTTCTATGGATGGAGAACAGGGAAATGGCAAGGTGGATTTATAGGGGTGAAATTGAAGTTGAAGAAGTGGCTGAGTAATGAGGGATTTGGAACGTGGTAGTGGGTTTTGAATGTGAGAAAGTGGGAAGTTAAGAGAGTGGAGGGGGAAGGGTTCGTAACCCCTGTTTTTGACAGAAGTTGGGTTCTGTACGCGTGACGACCGTTACAGATTGTTACGGTCGTAATACGCGTGATGACCGTAAGGGATGTGTGACGACCGTCACATCAGTAAATTCTGCAGAATTGCAGAATTTTGCATAGGGGGCGTTTTTCACAGTTTTAAATGGCAATTTTAGTGATATTGCAGTATAAGAGACTAGATAAAAAATGGAAATTAACGGAACAACTAGGATTAAAGTAATACCAAAACGAAAATGAAATAACATTAATTGAAATACTTGTTTAATGTAGTACAATAATCAAAAAAACAATTGTGAAATTTAAAAATAGGAAATAACGCGAAATGCAGTAAACTAAACTAAAAAGAAACTAAAACATCAATCCTTTTGTTGCTTCAATTTGTCGAGCTGCTGAGTAATGTCATCAAACCGGTCGCTAACTACGTCCATAAAAGTAATGACATCCATGTGAAGTTGTGTTAGTTCATCTTTTACAGTGGTTAATTCCAGCTTGAAATCGTCCATAGTTTTCAGAACATTGTCCAACTTGTCTATGCGTTATGCAGGAGTAGGATCAAGAAAGTTATGGTAATTCGGAGGGGTCTCAGGATCTGTCTCCACTTCGGACACATAGTCTTCGTAATACATATAGTCATGTGCTTCTGATATGTGATCGTTGTCGTACATGTAGGCCTGGGGTGTGGATTGAGGTGATGGAGATCCCATAGGCTCGTCCAACTCATAAAGCCAATTGTTTCTGTTGTGGATACTTGTCAGCTCATGGTTAGGCAATGTGAAAAGGTGGACAGGTCGATCAGCGATAAGGTATTCATAGGCTCCTGGTCCTAAGTTACCTAAGATACGTCTGTTGAAGCAAAATTGAATGTCCATTGGTCTGATGGTGCCAAAACGAATGGCTCCATTCAGGTGGTACCTAAGCCCAATTTCATGGGCAATCATGGTGACTAGGCCTCCTATTAAGATGGGTGAATGCGGTTCCTGATTAAGGTGTGTGAATGATCTCATCATAAAACGTACAACATTGACAGGACGACCTTGTGAAGCACAGAACAGGATAAACAACTCTTCCTTAGAAACTGTAGTGATGTTTTCCTCCTTCCCAAAGAGGGTATGGGCTAAAATCCTATGAAAGTAACGAAGTGCTGGATTATGTATCTCGTTATTGTGCATGTCATTGGGTTCAGGGTGATAGTTACCTGTGATGGTACCCCAGAATTGTTCTAACTCAATATCAATATCCTCTTCGGTGTCGGTAAACACATAAGGTCCGCTAGGGAATCCTAGGATGTTAGCTAACAACGTACGGTTGTGGGTGTGGTCCATTTCAAACATTCTAAAGGTTATCAGCTCTTTGGTGAATCCATAGCCATATTCAGGTAGGTAGCTTAAGGAGCTAAGGAATTCGAACGTGAGTTCGTGATAGGTAGCAAATCGGGTCTTTAGAGCAGTTTGCTCCCAGCCTAATTGGTTAAACAAATATTGAATGCTATAGTTGATTCCTAGCTTATCCATGGTGGATCTATCATATTACAGAGTCAAAGCGATGCCTCTCTGAGTCAGTGCCTCAAATCTGGCCTTGTGAGCTAGTCCTCTAAATACGATTGTTGTAAAGTCGATGTCGGCCATACTCGGAGGTTAGTCAGATAAAAATAGGAGAAAAGTAGGAAGGCTTTAAAATCCTGGAAAAGTTGATATCACATTTACTCAGATTAGATTTTAAGAAGCAAAAGGTGATAAAAAATAAGAAAAATAAAGTAAAGGAAATAGTAGAAAATAAGAAAATAGAATTTTATGCAAAATTATAAATTAAAATGAAAACATAATTTCAATAAATCAAAAGGGAAAAACAAGGAAAATTGGGTTGCCTCCCAATCAGCGATTTTTTTAACCTCAAAAGCCTGACGATAGCTTGGTGACAAGTGTTGCACCCCAAAATTTGCCCAACTTTTCTTTACCTAGCTTGTGTTTCATTTCATTCACATTAGCATTATCATTTGCATTTCACTGACATGTATGCAGGAGATCAAGAGGTATGATTACCAATCAAGAGCTACAAAAGACTAGGGGTCTATCTAAGAAGGTTATTCAAGTGTTCAAGGGTTGATATCCTTGTTAGAGAAGTTAAAAGAGCCTCAGAGAGAGTAGTTGAAACCAAGAGTGTGTGTCTCCTAACTTGAGAGTTATGGAAAGCCATCAGATGATTCTGAAGCCATGAAATTGAACTTGAGGTCTTGAGAGAGATCATGAGAAATGTTGAAGTTCATGTGGGAGCTCAGACAAGTCCATATGCAAGACTAAGAAGCCTCAACCATGATTGGTGCAGCTAGGGTTTGATTGGGTCAGCCCTAAGTCAACTGATGATTTGAAGAAGGTTGAGACTTAATTCAAGAGCCATGGGATCATGGATTGATACATTGAGATGTTCTAAGGATGATTCCAAGGTTAACCCATCATGATTGAAGAGTTTGAGAAGTTTCAGGCTAGGGTTTCTAAGACTTGATAGTGTAAAATCCCCTAGCTTGACCCCTGACTTCCAGGCCATTTAACTCAAGATATGATCTTCATCTCATCTTGACCTCAACATGATTGTTGTAGGGCATGATCTTAGCTTTAATTTGAGTACTAGAAGTCCTCGATAGCGTTTGTAGAACTCAAGTTATGAGCCAGACAAGTTACAAGTCATCTGAGGCATGTGAATTTGGAGCTTGAAAGTTACTCAACTTGCATGACACTTTTGCCCTAGAAGGATGATTCCTATGAACTTTTGGTCAACATGAATGTTGTTCCTTATTCTCTTAGCTTTCTAAAGAGTACCAATAGTCCATGATTGGATTTGTAGAACTCAGGTTATGGCTTTGACAAGTCAAGGGTATTTCTGGTATTTGGACATTACAGGTCATTTTGAATTATAGGTCAATTTCGCTATCTTGCAAGCTTCAAATGGAGTTTTGTTCAACATGAAAGTTGCTCAAAATGATGTTTTTAGCTTAACCAAGTATCAAGAGTCCATTGATATGGATTAGAACAAGCATTGGTTGAAGAAATTTCACAAAAAGACCATTCTAATGAATTAAAAGGGAAAAATTCAAAACAATTGATAATTGAATGATTTCAAGCCAAATATGTGCTCATTTTGATTGGAAAATAAGTTCTAAACACTTTGACATTATTATAATTTTCATTTGGGGCTTGGTTCATGGTGTTCCAATTTGTGACTTCATGAATAAGCTACACATCCAAAATCATACCATTAAGCTCCAAACCAATTTTCACAAGCCAAAGTCCAAACCTTACCTTGGGATCCAAGCCTAAGTAGTACTTAAGTGATCTACTCCAAACCAAAAAAAAACTCCTCACAATTTTCATTTTTTTCATTTTCAAGAATTCTCTCACTCTCTCAATTCTCTCAATTTCTTCATTCTCCAAACCCTCACCCATAGCTCCTTGTCATCGGATCCATTGATTTTTCATTGAAATAAATGAAATATTGAGCATAAAACTCAACTCATCATCATTATCGGATCAAGTTTCATAATCAATTTTTCGTGCAAATTGAAGTTGGATATTGGAGCGTAAGTTGGAAGCACTTATTCGGAGCAATTCGGATTCGAAGTGTTCGATCTTCATCTTCTTGCAAGAATTATTGTGGATCTTGAAGTTTTCCGTATAATCTTGTTTTGACATTTGCAAATTCACTTGATCAACAATCACCGGATCAAATTCCCGATCCGTAGGTTGGTTTTTCGATTTAATTTAACCATTTGATTGTTGTTTTAATTTAATGGCATTAAAATTCTATTTTGTGTGCTGTTTGATTTTAATTCATATAAAATAGAAAGAATGCTTAGAAAAATATGAGAAAATTTGTGGATGATCATTATCTTGTCTATGATCTTTGTGCGCAATTGGATTTTAGTTTCGTTTAATTTTTAATTTGATTTCGTTTTTCTCCTTTAGTTGGATAATAAAATGCCAAAAACTGTATAGTTAATTGCCGATTTTTGTTCTAGAGTTTGGTATAAAATTTGGACTTAATTCTTTGCTGGTTTGTTATAGACATATTAAGGAACTCCCATAAATTTTTAGGGTAATTTTTAGGTAGCTTTAGGTTCTGTTTTGAACTAGATCTTTAGAGGCTTCCCCACTTAATTTCCCTTTTGACCACTTTTGGTGTGTGATTTCTTTAGTGCCTTTAAGCATAGGTTTAGGCTCTAGTTTTTCTACTATAGATACCTAGCACATGTAGGACGCCTTAGAAAAATTTATAGAATTTTAGAAGTAGTTTTAGTATTTTAAATAGATTTAATACTTAGGTTGTTCTTATGATGCTTCTAACATAGCACTTCCCCTAGTTGATTTTCAATGGTAACCATTAGTGCATAATAAGTCACTAATCTCTTTTGGTGATATAATAGACATGTTTATGCCTCTTTAGAATTAATTGTAGAAATTAATTTGGTTTTTTGATCCCCTTTTGGTAGCTTCCATGAAGCTAGTAGGAATTAGGGTTTAGGAAGAGTTTAGTTGTTCTCTCTTTTTTCCAAATAAACATGGATAACTTTGTTTGCTTTCCATCCCATCCCATGATTCAAAGTCCTCATGTGAAATCCCATCTCTCCTTTGGAGGGATGTATGGCATGTCATACTGAGTAGAACTTTTGAGGATGCCTTTCATGGATGCATGGTTGAGTGTCATGATGGATTCCTTTGGTTTCCATCATGCTTCCCATCATCATGTACTCATCTCGTTGATTCTCTTCATCCTTGTTGAAGTAGCTTGTTAAATATTGAAGATGGAGCATTAATTTCCTTCTCTTGAAGATGGTTTGAGCTTGAAGATTGGTTTACAGACTGTAGGTTTGCTTTGCTGTCAAAAGATTGCCTTGCTTGTTGTCTTGTGTGCTGTTTTCCTTGATGGATTTACTGTATTGATGTGACTTGTTTGGTATGGTGCATTAGATTAGGTTTCCATCTAGTTGATTCTAGGTCCCATTTCCTCTCTTGATAGATTGGTAATAGATCGAAGCCTCCTTCTAGAATCCTTGATCTTTAGGATGGATGTCCTTAGAAGGTATCATTTGTGGTTTCTTTAGAAGCTTAAATAGGTGGATGATTCTTCCTATAGGGGTAGTTTCCTCTTCAATTTTTCCTTGCTTGATTGGAATCTCCCTTGTGAGTAATGTTTTCTCCTGTGGAGGAATACATTGCACTATCATAAAGGGGTTGATTCCATGAGAGCTCCCTTTCTCTAAAGGAAATGGAGTTGGTTGAGTGTCTGTGGTAAGTTCCTTTGGAACTTACCTTGCTTCTCATCTCCATTCTCCTAAAATTTTCTCATTCATTCTTTCTTAGGAACCTTATTGAGGTAGCATAGTCTCTCCTGTGGGGGGAATGATGCACATCTCTTGAAGGAGCCAAACCCCTAGGATTACCCCAAGTCTCTGTTAGTTGGTTGAGTGCCTGGGATAAGTTCCTGTGGAACTTACCCTTGCCTCCCAACAACCAATTTCTTTCCTTAGGATAGATGCTTGTATGATTACTTGTGGATTGAATCCATTATTTGTCATAAGTCCTTCTCCTTATTCATTGATTGAATTGCTTGTTGCATTAGGATAGTGCATGATTAGAGTAGTTTAAGCTAGAAGCATGACTGCTTAGAGATTAAGTGAGTTTCCCTCTGCTTGTTTGCATTAAGGGTTGAGGTGATCCTCCCCTTGCTTGTGTGTTATTTTTCTTTTTCTAATTGACGTATTTGCATAATAGAGGTTGAGTGAGCTCCCTCTGCTTGTCTGTTTTGTCTGTTTTTCTTTTCCTTGATTGCTAAGAGGTTGAGTGAGTCTCCCTCTGCTTGTATTGCTGCATTGCATATGCGTCTTTACTGTATATCTGTTTATTGTTTAAGCTGATGCTTTATCTATTTCTGTATACCATTGACATGATCCCCTAGGAATCTCACTTCCTTTGATAAGGAAGTGATGATTAGAACCTTAGGTTGAAACCTATTCATGATAACTTCTAGGAGTTCCCTGTTTCAAACCTCAACCATAGGATGAATCCTTGGCATGACAACATTAGGACTTGATAGTCTCCCCGTAGAAGTCGTTCTCTTCTCATCTCAAAACAACAGTAAAAAAACGTAATAAAGGCAAGTTAGTATAAGCGCGTTACGAGCCTTAAGCAACTTGGGAAATGATAATTGAGCGGTTTCCTCTCAATCATCTAGGATGTTTAGTATATGTCCTTTGGACGCTATACGACACATTCTCTCCTAAGTCATAGTCTCTAGTGATGTACAAACTACAGACAACTAAAAAACAGTTCTTCCGTAAAAGACAGAAAACAAACTTCAAACCTTTTTGCCCTGTGGGCCCATAATTTAAAGGAAGCTTTTCTGAAGAAAAGAGTGTCATTAACTCTCAATTTTACCGCAAACGGTAACGCCTAAGTCTCCGAGGGTCGAGCTGCATACACCAAACTGCTGGAACTGTTTGTTAACCCTACTCGAAAAAAACAGATGAATCTGAATTCCCGTAATCCCTCTTATCCCGAACTACGTAAGCTCTGATCTCTCATGCCTGTTGAGAGTACGTAGGCACAATGTTGATGTATTGGCGAGCCACCATCCTTTTACCCGTAGTTAGGCGAACTACGTTGACTCTGATTTCTCATTCTCTGATGGGAATACGTAGGCATAAAGCACGACACTTTGCCGGGTCATGTTCTTTTCTTTTTAGACCGGCCTTGATAGGTAGATAGTAAAACAAACCGGTCAGATAAACACAACAAGCATGGATCCCATCGAGTACGATGGACGTGAGGGGTGCTAATACCTTCCCCTTGCGCAACCGACTCCCGAATCCAGACATTGGTTGCGACGAACTTGTCTTATACCTTTTCGTTAGGTTTTTCCGATCGTTTCCTTTCCCGTTCTGAGGGATAAATAACGAAAGGTGGCGACTCTTCTATTTTGCCGGCACCTTATTTTCACGGTAGCGATAGTTGGAGACTCTGCTAGGGAACTTCAGATGGTTCCCTATGCGAGTCTCGCCTTGGATTTTTCTTCCTAGCTGTCTGGGTCATCCCCGGAAGCTGGCGACTCTGCTGGGGAATTCTGGTTCCCTACGCGAGTCAATCCTAGCGCTTGCGTGTTTACCTGTTGGGTTGTGTTTATTTATCGCATTTTACTTCCCGCATTTTATTTTTAGTATGATATGATTATCTGTGCTGTTGTGGGAGGGACTCTGGTGAGTGATAAGCCAGACCCAGGCTTGAGAGCTACATAGTATTAAAGCAGATTAGTGGTGAACCTGCATGTTAAGCATGCACTAGTTCCCACGCAATCTGCACTCAGACGAGATTCTCTGAGATGATTTCCATTTCCAGCCCAGTGGGCCGTCGAAAGGATTTCAGATCTAAGGATTGTCGACTCTGGGAACCGATCATTTGTGATTCAGCTGAGTGAGGCCACTTCAAGAGATGATGATGCCACGCCTTCTGGGTATCGTATCATCGTTTCTTGAAAGTCTGTGACGCTGATGACTGCATAGGATGTCGTACCTTTTCCGTGATTAGGTCCATACCTGTGAGCAGGGTCGGGTTATTGCAGGAAACCTTAACCTCCAGACAACCTGGTTTTCTTGACAATGAATCAGTATTGTTGGTGTCAGAGGGTTCTCGTCATCAGAGATGTGTTTGTTCCTGACAGAGCAGAATTATGGGCCTCTTCAGTCAACATCGCAACACTCTTGATCTCTTGCTGCATCTTTGCACTTGCATTTGCATCATCATACCATGTTTGTATTTTGTATCTAGCATTCTCATTTGCATTGCAGGTTGTTCCCGGAAGCTTCATGTTCTTATCTCTGCTTGGTTTGCATAAGTGACAGGATTGAGCAGGTCAGATTCCACAGATATCCCACTCAAGGTAATCAATAAACGGCAATGGATCAAGTTCAAGTTGAAGTGCAAGAGCTCAGGGCTCGCCTGACTCAGTTCAGGGAAATCATGCAGGGCGTAGCGGTAGGACAAGAACAGCTAAGAACCATAGTTCAACCGTTGATGACCCGGGTGAATGAAGAAGGTGTTGTCCATGGAGGTGTTGGTGTTATCCCTCATGTTGGTGGTTCTGTTCCACCTCCTATCCCTGTTGTTATTACACCTCCGGGTGGAGGCGCGGAGAATGGAAATGGCAATGTTGCTGGTGGGAGTACCCACCCTAGGCGTAGAATCGTCGGTCCTTGCTGGGAAGATCACCAAAGCGATATCTTTTCCATGAGAGATGCGGAAGCTGCCATGCCAACTGAAGCAGAACAGAGGTTTAAGCTGATTGAAGAGAAGGTGAAGGCCTTTGAAAATCAAAACTCTTTAGGCCTTGATATGTCTGATATGGGTCTGGTTCCAGGAGTCAGAATTCCTCCCAAGTTCAGAGTGCCAGAATTCGACAAGTACAAAGGGACAACCTGTCCTCGAGTCCATGTTCGAGCATACTTCCGAAGGATGTCTGCATATTCTGAAGATGAAAAGCTGCTAATGCATTTCTTCCAGGATAGCCTGACCGAGGCATCATTGGAATGGTACATGGGGCTTGAGAGAAACCACATCCGTAGTTGGAAAGAGTTGGCTGAAGCATTTGTGCGTCATTATCAGTATAACAGTGATCTGGCACCAACAAGGCTGCAACTACAAAGTTTGTCACAGAAGAGTACTGAGAGCTTCAAGGAGTACACCCAGAGATGGCGAGACTTGGCAGTAAGAGTACAACCTCCCCTGATGGAGAGAGAGCTGAATGACATGTTCACGGCTACACTTCTTGGTGTGTATTATGAAAAACTGATAGGTTGCATGACTGCAAATTTCTCGGATCTGGTAATAGCAGGGGAAAGGGTCGAAAGCGGTATCAAATTGGGAAAGATCCAAGTCGCTCCTGTTTTTGCTAATGATGCAAAGAAGCCGTATGTTGGAGAAACTAGTGTTGTGTCTACTCCAGCTGTTGGTCAATGTTCAGCCTGAAGCCAACAACCTCGTGCTCCTCGGCAGCAAAACAATCGGCGCCAGAATCAAGATAGGCCCCGTAACAACCTGGAAAGGAGGACTGCTCCTCTTCACCATGTTCCAATGCCGCTCAACCAGATTCTGTCGCATCTGATTCAACACTCGTTGGTGGAGCCTAAAGCTCTCAAACCAAGGCCAGAGCCCTATCCTCCAGGATACGACCCCAGTGCTCAATGTGATTATCATGCAGGATCCCAAGGGCACGCGACTGAAGATTGCAAGGCCTTTCAAGCCAAAGTGCAACACTTGGTGGACCAAGAATACATTTCCTTTTCCGAGGGAGAGCTGGCTGTGCACGTCGACCTCTCGTCTGATTGAGTTTGGAGACTTTAAGGGTTGCATCTCCCTAGTCAGTGGTTCAGATACAAGAAGCCCGGTTCTCGAAAGCTGGCGATCTGCATTTTATCATGTCATTTCTTTACATTTGTAGTTTCTTTCCTGTAGAATTGCAAATTTCGTTTGTAAAGCATGATTGTTTTTCAATTGATATTGATAATGAAATAAATATGCATGTTTCGAACTAATCCATTCGTGTTCACTCTATTTCTTTCTTTTATTTTCAAACGCTTGTTTAAGTGGAATCCGGGGAGGATGACGAATTCCAATGATGCGTAAGCTTCCGATGCTATGCTTTTAAATAAAAAACTTGTTGATGATGTATATGCATTGTTTCAAGTCCCAAACATCGAAGATATAAGGAAGATAATCCCTTGTTAACCCCTTTGAGCCTAGTTGTAGGAGTTTCTTTCTGAAGATAAAAAACCCTCAATCTTAACCCGGGGCAGGGTAGGTGTCAGTTAGTTTGACCAAGCGTTCAAATTACAACAAGGAGTGTCCATTCGAGGATCAATCACACCGCTATAGGTCGTACCAAAAAAACCATGATGGTTAAACCTGGCCGATCAGGAGTGAAACAGTCACAATCTCTTTAACAAGTCATACAAGCCGATGCCATACGATTTGTCCCAAAAAAAAGAGAAAGAAAAGAGTCGAAAAGAAAATCCCGCTAAGTCGAATCATGAAAGCAAGCGACTTAGGCAAAAATTAGGGTGCCCCGCTGGACTTCAAAATTGAAGAAACTCAAAAGAGTCAGTCCAAGCAAAAGTTAGGGGAAAACGAAAAACGAAAAAAAAAACGAAAAATGAAAAGCGAAAAAGGATTACGAAAGAAAATCCTCAAGCAAGAACGAAATCGTGTGGCTCCGGACGCCCAAAGACGAAAAGCAAACGACTGTCACTCCAAAAAAACATGTGGTTTCCTGAACCGTCACTCCTGTTATATAACCTTTGAAAGGTGAACGCTAAGGTTGAATTAGCTAAACGTAGGATTGGAGAACATCAAGGAGAATGGGTGGGCTAAAATGAATTTTGAACCTTTATCCTTTCTTTCTTAAACCGTGAACCAGACCACGTTACAACCTTTAAAAGACCTAATTGAAATAGGTTTGTTGCGAAAGCATACTTCGGTAAAGATCGCATCGGAACTGACTCCTAGATAGGATTCTCAATACAACGTTGTTTTAGTGTTGACAGGTTGATGAATGATTTCATATATTCTATGTCATAAGATTTTTTCTAGTGAACAGGAATGGATTTTGAAAACTACCATATGCATTGCATTTGATATGTTTTTTTTTGCAGAACAACTTGTTTTACTAGCAAGTAAACGCTTGACAGCAGGAAAGTTTCCACAATGAAAAGTCTGATCAGGATAGAATGCAGAACGCCTAAGTATTCCGGTGAACCGGGGCAAGCTATGTCAAATGATCACAGCATGGGAGTCAGCCATCCAGAAATCGTTAATCCAGGGCAATCAGGTCGAGATTGGATGAATCTCTCGCGGCCAAGGATACTACCCCCGTAGATCAGCCCATGAGGGGCAAAGTCATGACAAGAAGGGGGCAGGTCACCCCGAGAGTGTCGAAGCCATCCTTATCCTGAAGGTTATTAACTTGAAGCACCTTTGCGAGGTTCAAGATGCTGAAGTAGATCTGGGTGCAGAGATTGCAAATTTCCTTTCGAGGAACATCCCCAAAGAGGTCCCACAGACTGGGGAAAAAGTTGAAAGCGCAGGAGCCGTTCCTCCCCGTGGTGGCATGGATTGTCAGAGTTTGTCAGAAGTGGTCGGAAGATCCTAGGGCAAGTCGTCTCGAGTCCGTCTCATGGCAAGATTGCTTTATCCACGAGTTAAACTAAGTCGGGGCAGTTCCTCAAGCAGGTATATTTTCCCCCCAGTCAAAGTTGAAAGTCGGAGAATCGGGTCGTCATCCTTATCAAACAACTTGAAACTTTCATGGTCTAAACCTGTCTGGACAACCCTCAAACCAGTTCTCATCCGGTATATGTCAAAATGTTGAACCAGTCCCCGCCTGGCCCCTTCTTTTGGTAGTTCGCTGTTTAACCAGTCCTCGTACGGAAAATGCAGTTGCAAAGTCTAATCCTTGTTTGGCAAATCCAAAATCAATCCTGTTTGATATTCGAACCAGATATCCAGTCCCTGTCTAATATCCAAATCCAGAATCAGTCCTGTCTGATCTCCTTACCCGAAGTCAATCCTGTTTGATATTCGAACCATATATCCAGTCCCTGTCTGATATCCATAATTCGGAATCAGTCCTGTCTGATCTCCTTACCCGAAGTCAATCCTGTTTGATATTCGAACCAGATATCCAATCCCTATCTGATATCCATAATCCAGAATTAGTCCTGTCTGATCTCCTTACCCGAAGTCAATCCTGTTTGATATTCGAACTAGATATCCAGTCCCTGTCTGATATCCATAATCCAGAATCATTCCTATCTGATCTCCTTACCCAAAGTCAATCCTGTTTGATATTCAAACCAGATATCCAGTCCCTGTCTGATATCCATAATCCGAAGTCAATCCTGTTTGACATTCGAACCAGATATCCAGTCACTGTCTGATATCCATAATCCGGAATCAGTCCTGTTTGATATTCGAACCAGATATCCAGTCCCTATCTGATATCCATAATCCAGAATTAGTCTTGTCTGATCTCCTTACTCGAAGTCAATCGTGCTTGATATTCGAACCAGATATCCAGTCCCTGTCTGATATCCATAATCCGAAATCAGTCATGTCTGATCTCCTTACTCGAAGTCAATCCTGTTTGATATTCAAACCAGATATCCAGTCCCTGTCTGATATCCATAATCCAGAATCCGTCCTGTCTGATCTCCTTACCCGAAGTCAATCCTGTTTGATATTCGAACCAGGTATCCAGTCCCTGTCTAATATCCATAATCCGGAATCAGTCCGATCTGATATCCTTACCCGAAGTCAATCCTATTTGATATTCGAACTAGATATCCAGTCCCTGTCTGATATCCATAATCCGGAATCAGTCCTGTATGATCCCCAAACCCGAAAATCAATCCTGTTTGATATTTGCACCAGATATCCAGTCCTTGTCTGATATCCGAAACCAAAAATCCACGATGATGCCGGAGATTATTTCTTGTCTGACGACTCGACCTATGACACCAATTCTTGTCTGGTGGTTCACCCATGAATGCTAGTACCTGTCTAGAACTTCCCCGTTTAAATCCACTTTCGTTGGTAACCTTCCGTTCAAGGTTCAGCTCCAGCTTGGAAAACCGTTTCAGAATCCAATGCTTGTCTGGTCTGCTCTTCTTTCGAAAATTAATCCCTGTTTGATAAGTCCTCGACCGGTAGTCAGTCCACGTCTGACCTGCTATGTTAAAATCCATTTCTAGACTGATGTCCAAGTGGTCCACTCTTCCAAGCAGGATGATTCCTTCTTCCCCAGCGAGTTCAGTAGCGTCTCCCCACGGAGTCTGAACATAGGACCGCGAGCATTGATATGTCTCTCTGAGTAGAGAAGATTCTCCCCAACCAGATGCATCCTAGGCAGGATCATCATCTCTCTAGCTGAATCATACGCCAAAGTGTAGATTCGTTCCCCAGCACTGGGTCAGTGTGCAGTTTTCTCGTAGCAGACTATTCGCAAGTGTGCAGCTTTCGATAGCTCAGATTGAAGTCTCCAGCGGAATTGAAAGTCCCCACAAAGTCGTACTCTCCCCGGCAGGTAGAAGTGATTCCATCGTCTGGTTGCCCTCCTTAGCCGAGTTTGCAGTCCCCCAAGAGAGCTGAGTCCTTGGAAGTCGTTCGGGCCGTGATTGGTTTTCCCCAATAGAATGTTGAGTAGCTGATGTTGTATTTCCCGTCGGAGTCATTATCTCCAAGAAAGTTTTGCCACAAAGGCCATGCAGTTTATTTCTGCGATTGACATCGTTTTCCTCAGCATTTGTGGTTCGTACACCCAGTTGAGCGGGTTCAGGTTCTCGTAGAAATTTGTTCCCTTGCAGCAGTCATCGGGAGTTCGTTTCCCCAGGTTTAGTCCAATTGAGATTGGTGTGACCTCTTCTCCTTGGCAGGATGATTCCTTCTTCCACCATAGTGGTTCTTTCTCCTTGACAGGAGGCTTTTCCCTTCAACATTTATTTTGCTGATGGGGTCGTAGCATTTTGCATGACTGTATAGCATTTACCCTAAACGCGTAGCATTTCCACCGCGTGGAGCATTGCGCCATTGTCAAAGCATATGCATATGAAACATGAGCTAGGTTGTTACCGTTCTTGTTTTGTAGGTGTTCCTACGCAGAATGGTTTGCTCAAAATGATTCTTGAATTCCCCAGCAGAATGGTTTGCTCAAGATGATTCTTGAACTCCCCAGCGAAGTTGTTTGCTTAAGATGATTCTTAAAATCCCCAGTGAAGTTGCAAGAGTTGGTTGCTCAAGTTGATGCTTAGAGTCCCCGGCAGAGTGTTTGCTCAGGATGATTCCTGAAATATCCAGCAGATTTATTGGTTCAGGATGATTCTTGAAGTCCTCGGCGGAGTTATTTGTCCAAGATGATTCTTGAAGTTCTCAGCAGAGTTGATTCATCCAGAATGATTTCTGGATCCCCGAAGCAGAGTTATTTGATAGTTCTCCAGAATCCCCAGCGGAGAGGTGTCATCCCCAGCGGGTCTTAAACATAGAAGTTGAAATTTCCTTGAAGACTTGATGATTGAAGTCCGGCAGCGGTGCCAAAACCCCAGACTTACTGATGAAGTCTAACTGCGATGTCAAAGCAGTTCTCCCAGCTGACGCGGAGTGCCTGACAGAAAAAGAATGTATATCCTTATTGGTTCATGATTGATTAAGGATTCCATTTGAAGACTTACTGATGAAGTCCAGCTGCGATGTCGAAGTAGTTTGCCTAGCTGACGCAGAGTGCATGACGGTAAAAGATTGTGTATCCTTATTGATTCGTGAATGATTAAGGATCCCATTTCAAGACTTATTGACGAAGTCCAACTGTGATGTCGAAGCAGTTCTCTCAGCTGATGCGGAGTTCCTGATGGCAGAAGTTTGGATATCCCTATTTGGTTCATGATTGACCGAGGATTCTATTCCCGACTTACTGACGAAATCCGACTGACGCCCGAGATGTTCTTTGAATGCCCGACGGTATAATTAACTTGATTGTTAAAAAGTTCTTAACGACCTGATGAGTCCCGAGGAATTCTTCTGCTGCCACGTCGCAGAATTCCTGACGACAATATCAGCTATGTATCGCCGGTTACCGAGTGACCAGTGAGACCTTGATGATTTGAGGAAGAAGCTGCAGCGAAATCTGATAATCATCCCGACGGAGATTTGAGAGTATCCCTTCACCAGTTACCGAATGACTGGTGATCCCTTATTGACTTACTGATGAAGTCCAACAAGGATGTTGTCGACGTTCCTAGCGACATGATGAGTCCATAGGTGACGATAAGGAATTCTTCTGTAGTGGCGCAGAATGCCCGACGGCATAACCAGCCATCCTTCACCAGTTACCGAGTAACCGGTGATCCCTTATTGACTTACTGATGAAGTCCGACAAATATGTTGTCGGCGTGCCTAGCGACACGATGAGTCCATAGGTGACGATAAGGAATTCTTCTGCAGTGGCGCAGAATGCCTGACGGCAGAATCAACCATCATTCACCAGTTACCGAATGACTGGTGATCCCTTATTGACTTACTGATGAAGTCCGACGAAGATGTTGTCGACGTTCCTAGCGACATGATGAGTCCATAGGCGACGATAAGGAATTCTTCTGCTATGACGCAGAATGCCTGACGACATGATTAACCATCCATTACCAGTTACCATGTAACCGGTGACCCCTTGATGACTTGAGGACGAAAATCTACAGCAAAATCAGATGATCATCCTGACGGAGATTTGAGATTAGACCCTTCACCAATTACCGTGTGACCGATTGCCCAGCAGAGCTGCTGTGCAACTGTCATGCTCAATTTTTGAAGATGTGCCTACCAATCAAAGTATCGTTTACCTGTGCGGTGGCAGATCGCCTGTTGCCGTGTAACCAGTGATCCCTCGATGATTTGAGGACGCAATGATATCAGATAAATCAGAGAATCATCCTGACGGAGATTCAGATCAATGTTTCTCCAGCTAGTTGTTGTGCAACTATTATTTCAGTTTCTGAAGATTTGTCCGCATCAGAGTACCGTGTACTTGTGCAGTTGGAAAATTTCCGGGTTTGTTGGCATTCAACCGTCTTTTACCTTAATTGTTTGAGAGTTGTTCCCTTCTCACCCAGTCAAGTCCAAGCCATTTGAATAGGGGCAGCTGTTGCACCCCAAAATTTGCCCAACTTTTCTTTACCTAGCTTGTGTTTCATTTCATTCACATTAGCATTATCATTTGCATTTCATTGACATGTATGCAGGAGATCAAGAGGTATGATTACTAATCAAGAGCTACACAAGACTATGGAGCTAGCTAAGAAGGTTATTCAAGTGTTCAAGGGTTGATATCCTTGTCAGAGAAGTTAAAAGAGCCTCAGAGAGAGTAGTTGAAACCAAGAGTGTGTGTCTCCTAACTTGAGAGTTGTGGAAAGCCATCAGATGATTCTGAAGCCATGACGTTGAACTTGAGGTCTTGAGAGAGCTCATGAGAAATGTTGAAGTTCATGTGGGAGCTCAAACAAGTCCTTATGCAAAAATAAGAAGCCTCAGCCATGATTGGTGCAGCTAGGGTTTGACTGGGTCAGCCCTAAGTCAACTGATGATTTGAAGAAGGTTGAAACTTAATTCAAGAGCCATGGGATCATGGATTGATACATTGAGGTGTTATAAGGATGATTCCAAGGTTAACCCATCATGATTGAAGAGTTTGAGAAGTTTCAGGCTAGGGTTTCTAAGACTTGACAGTGTAAAATCCCCTAGCTTGACCCCTGACTTCCATGCCATTTAACTCAATATATGATCTTCATCTCATCTTGACCCCAACATAATTGTTGTAGGGAATTATCTTAGATTTAATTTGAGTACTAGAAGTCCTCGATAGGGTTTGTAGAACTCAAGTTATGAGCCAGACAAGTTACAAGTCATCTGAGGCATGTGAATTTGGAGCTTGAAAGTTACCCAGCTTGCATGACACTTTTGCCCTAAAATGATGATTCCTATGAACTTTTAGCAACATGAATGTTGTTCCTTATTCTCTTAGCTTTATGAAGAGTACTAAAAGTCCATGATTGGATTTGTATAACTCAGGTTATAGCTTTGACAAGTCAAGGGTATTTCGGGTATTTGGACATTACATGTCATTTTGAATTATAGGTCAATTTCACTATCTTGCAAGCTTCAGATGGAGTTTTATTCAATATGAAAGTTGCTCAAAATGATGTTTTTAGCTTAGTAGTATCAAGAGTCTATTGATATGGATTAGAACAAGCATTGGTTGAAGAAATTTCACAAAAAGACCATTTTAATGAATTAAAAGGGAAAAATTCAAAATAATTGATAATTGAACGATTTCAAGCCAACTTTGTGCTCATTTTGATTGGAAAATTAGTTCTAAACACTTTGGAATTATTAGAATTTACATTTGGGGCTTGGTTCATGGTGTTCCAATTTGTGACTTCATGAATAAGCTACACATCCAAAATCATACCATTAAGCTCCAAACCAATTTTCACAAGTCAAAGTCTAAACCTTACCTTAGGATCCAAGCCTAAGGAGTACTTAAGTGATCTACTCCAAACAAAAAATAAAACTCCTCACAATTTTCATTTTTTTCATTTTCAAGAATTCTCTCACTCTCTCAATTCTCTCAATTTCTTCATTCTCCAAACCCTCACCCATAGCTCCTTGTCATCGGATCCATTGATTTTTCATTGAAATCAATGGAATCTTGAGCATAAACCTCCACTCATCATCATTATCGGATCAAGTTTCATAATCAATTTTCGTGCAAATTGAAGTTGGATATTGGAGCGTAAGTTGGAAGCACTTATTCGGAGCAATTCGGATTCGAAGTGTTCGATCTTCATCTTCTTGCAAGAATTATTGTGGATCTTGAAGTTTTCCGTCTAATCTTGTTCGAATCTTTGCAAATTCCCTTGATCAACGATCACCAGATCAAATCCCCGATCTGTAGGTTGGTTTTCCGATTTAATTTAACCATTTGATTGTTGTTTTAATTTAATGGCATTAAAATTCTGTTTTGTGTGCTGTTTGATTTTAACTCATATAAAATAGTAAGAATGCTTAGAAAAATATGAGAAAATTCGTGGATGATCCTTATCAGGTCTATGATCTTTGTGCACAATTGGATTTTAGTTTTGTTTAATTTTCAATTTGATTTCGTTTTTCTCCTTTAGTTGGATAATAAAATGCCAAAAAGTGCATAGTTTCTTACCGATTTTTGTTCTGGAGTTTGGTATAGAATTTGGACTTAATTATTTGGTGGTTTGTTATAGATATTTTAAGGAACTCCCAGAAATTTTTAGGGTAATTTTTAGGTAGCTTTAGGTTCTGTTTTGAACTAGATCTTTAGAGGCTTCCCCACTTGATTTCCCTTTTGACCACTTTTGTGTGTGATTTCTTTAGTGCCTTTAAGCATAATTTTAGGATCTGGTTTTTCTACTATAGATACCTAGCATATGTAAGATCCCTTAGAAAAATTTATAGGATTTTAGAAGTAGTTTTAGTATTTTAAATAGATTTAATACTTAGGATGTTCTTATGATACTTCTAACATAGCACTTCCCCTAGTTGATTTTCAATGGTAACCATTAGTGCATAATAAGTCTGTAATCTCTTTTGGTGATGTAATAGACATGTTTAGGCCTCTGTAGAATTAATTGTAGAAATTAGATTGGTGTTTTGATCCCTTTTTGGTAGCTTCCTTGAAGCTAGTAGGAATTAGGGTTTAGGAAGAGTTTAGTTGTTCTCTCTTTTTTCCAAATAAACATGGATAGCTTTGTTTGCTTTCCATCCCTTCCCATGATTCAAAGTCCTCATGTGAAATCCCATCTCTCATTTGGAGGGATGTATAGCATTTCATAATGAGTAGAACTTTTGAGGATGCCTTTCATGGATGCATGGTTGAGTGTCATGATGGATTCCTTTGGTTTCCATCATGCTTCCCATCATCATGTACTCATCTCGTTGATTCTCTTCATCCTTGTTGAAGTAGCTTGTTAAAGCTTGAAGATGGAGCATTTATTTCCTTCTCTTGAAGATGGTTTGAGCTTAAAGATTGGTTTACAGACTGTAGGTTTGCTTTGTTGTCAGAAGATTGCCTTGCTTGTTGTCTTGTGTGCTGTTTTCCTTGATGGATTTACTATATTGATGTGACTTGTTTGGTATGGTGCATTAGATTAGGTTTCCATATAGATGATTCTAGGTCCCATTTCCTCTCTTGATAGATTGGTAATAGATAGAAGTCTCCTTCTATAACCCTTGATCTTTAGGATGGATGTTCTTAGAAGGTATCATTTGTGGTTTCTTTATAAGCTTAAATAGGTGGATGATTCTTCCTATAGGGGTAGTTTCCTCTTCAATTTTTCCTTGCTTGATTGGAAATTCCCTTGTGAGTAATGTTTTCTCCTGTGGAGAAATACATTACACTATCATAAAGGGGTTGAGTCCATGAGAGCTCCCTTTCTCTAAAGGAAATGGAGTTGGTTGAGTGTTTGTGGTAAGTTCCTGTGGAACATACCTTGCTTCTCATCTCCATTCTCCTAAAATTTTCTTATTCATTATTTCTTAAGAACCTTCTTGAGGTAGCATAGTCTCTCTTGTGGGGGGAATGTTGCACATCTCTTGAAGGAGACAAACGCCTAGGATTACCCCAAATCTCTGTTAGTTGGTTGAGTGCCTGGGATAAGTTCATGTAGAACTTACCCTTGCCTCCCAACACCAAATTTCTTTCCTTAGGATAGATGCTTGTATGATTACTTGTGGATTGAGTCCATTATTTATCATAAGTCCTTCTCCTTATTCATTGATTGAATTGCTTATTGCATTAGGATATCGCATGATTAGAATAGTTTAAGCTAGAAGCATGACTGCTTAGAGGTTGAGTGAGTCTCCCTCTGCTTGTTTGCATTAAGGGTTGAGGCGATCCTCCCCTTTCTTGTGTGTTGTTTTTCTTTTTCTAATTGACGTATTTGCGTAATAGAGGTTGAGTGAGCTCCCTCTGCTTGTCTGTTTTGTCTGTTTTTCTTTTGCTTGATTGCTAAGAGGTTGAGTGAGTCTCCCTCTGCTTGTATTGTTGCATTGCATATGCATCTTTACTGTATATCTGTTTACTATTTAAGCTGATGCTTTATCTGTTTCTGTATACCATTGACATGATCCCCTAGGAATCTCACTTCCTTTGATATGGAAGTGATGATTAGAACCTTAGGTTGAAACCTATGCATGATAACTTCTAGGAGTTCCCTGTTTCAAACCTCAACCATAGGATGAATCCTTGGCATGACAACATTAGGACTTGATAGTCTCCCCGTAGAAGTCGTTCTCTTCTCATCTCAAAACAACAGTAAAAAATGTAATAAAGGCAAGTTAGTATAAGCACGTTACGAGCCTTAAGCTACTTGGGAAATGATAATTGAGCGGTCTCCTCTCAATCATTTAGGATGTTTAGTATATGTCATTTAGACGCTATACGACACATTCGCTCCTAAGTCATAGTCTCTAGTGTTGTACAAACTACAGACAACTAAAAAATAGTTCTTCCGTAAAAGACAGAAAACAAACTTCAAACCTTTTTGCCCCGTGGGCCCATAATTCAAAGGAAGCTTTTCTGAAGAAAAGAGTGTCGTTAACTCTCAATTCTACCGCAAACGGTAACGCCTAAGTCTCCAAGGGTCGAGCTGCGTACACCAAACTGCTGGAACTGTTTGTTAACCCTACTCGAAAAAAACAGATGAATCTGAATTCCCGTAATCCGTCTTATCCCGAACTACGTAAGCTCTGATCTCTCATGCCTGTTGAGGGTACGTAGGCACAATGATGACGTATTGGCGAGCCACCATCCTTTTACCCGAAGTTAGGCGAACTACGTTGACTATGATTTCTCATTATCTAATGGAAATACGTAGGCATAAAGCGCGACGCTTTGCCGAGTCATTTTCTTTTCTTTTTAGACCGGCCTTGATAGGTAGATAGTAAAACCAACCCGTTAGATAAACACAACAAGCGTGGATCCCATCAATTACGATGGACGTGAGGGGTGCTAATACCTCCCTTTGCGTAACCAACTCCCGAATCCAGACATTGGTTGCAACGACCTTGTCTTATACCTTTTCGTTAGGTTTTTCCGATCGTTTCCTTTCCTGTTCTGAGGGATAAATAATGAAAGGTGGCGACTCTTCTATTTTGCCGGCACCTTATTTTCGCGGTAGCGATAGCAGCTGTTGCACCCCAAAATTTGCCCAACATTTTCTTTATCTAGCTTATGTTTCATTTCATTCACATTAGCATTATCATTAGCATTTCATTGACATGTATGCAGAAGATCAAGAGGTATGATTACCAATCAAGAGCTATACAAGACTATGAAGCTAGCTAAGAAGGTTATTCAAGTGTTCAAGGGTTGATATCCTTGTCAGAGAAGTTAAAAGATTCTCAGAGAGAGTGATTGAAACCAAGTGTGTAGGTCTCCTAACTTGAGAGTTGTGGAAAGCCATCAGATGATGCTGAAGCCATAAAGTTGGAATTGAGGTCTTGAGAGAGCTCATGAGAAGTGTTGAAGATCACTTTAGGGCCTAGACAGGTCATTGTGCAAGATTAAGAAGCCTCAACCATGATTGGTGCAGCTGGGGTTTGACTGGGTCAACCCTAAGTCAACTGAGGATTTGAAGGTAGTTGAGACTTAATTCAAGAGCCATGCCAACCATGGATGGATACATTGAGATGTTATAAGGATGATTCCAAGGTTAACTCATCATGATTGAAGAGTTTGAGAAGTTTCAGGCTAGGGTTTCTAAGGCTTGACAGTGTAAAATCCCCTAGCTTGACCTCTGACTTCCAGGCCATTTAACTCAAGATATGATCTTCATCTCATCTTTACCCTAACATGATTGTTGTAGTTCATGGTCTTATCTTCAATTTGAGTACTAGAAGTCCTTGATGGGGTTTATAGAACTCAAATTATGAGCCAGACAAGTTACAAGTCATCTGAGGCATGTGAATTTGGAGCTTAAAAGTTACCCAACTTGCATGACACTTTTGCCCTAGAAGGATGATTCTTATGAAATTTTGGTAAACATGAATGTTGTTACTTATTCTCTGAGCTTTCTAAATAGTACTAGAAGTCCATTATTGGATTTGTAGAACTCAAGTTATGGCTTTGACAGGACAAGGGTATTTTGGGTATTTGGGCATTACAGGTCATTTTGAATTATAGGTCAATTTCACTATCTTGCAAGCCTCAAATGGAGTTTTGTTCAACATGAAAGTTGCTCAAAATGATGGTTTTAGCTTATCCAAGTATCAAGAGTCCATTGATATGGATTGTATCAAGCATTGGTTGAAGAAAATTTACATAAAGACCTTTTTAATGAATTAAAATGTAAAACTTCAAAACAATTGGAAATGGGATGTTTTCAGGCCAAATTTGTGATCATTTTGATTGGAATTGACATTCTAAAGACTTTGGCATCACCACATTTTTGAATTGAAGTGCATAACATGGTCATATGGAGTCTTGCTTCATTATGAAGAAACATACCAAATGCATCCCTTTGATTGAAATCAAGGAGGGGAAACTATGCCATTGTACTCCACAACTGTTAAGTAAGTATATTGGACTGGATTTGAGGGAAGAGAAAGGCCAAAACATACACACCATCATTGAAACTTTGGAAGGAAACTGAAACTTGAAAATCTTAAATTGGTCTTTGTTTGGGCCTCCAAAGTGGTTAAACTGAATATAAATTAGATGTGGATCATTCTGAGAACCTACAAGTGGAAAATTCGGTTGAGAATCCATTGGAGCAAGTTGGTGAAAGAGCTTGGAATTGGATTTTCGGTTTTGTAGATTCAGAGAGTTTCAGCAAGAATTGGCTATCAAGAAACATTTATCATCATTCACTGAAGCAATCTGCACTTGTTGGAGAAGAATTAAGGCCTGTAACCAATTGTACTCGAAGCTCAAACTCAGGTTTCCATTTCTCAAACTTTCTCTTAATTCACGCATTTTTAGCATCTTAGATTCATGTGGCTAGGTTGTAATTAAGATGTAGATGGATTCTGGATAGTAAATTTGAGGTTTAGTGACAAATTAGGGTTGAATCTATTTTCGGTTTGGACGTAGATTTCTCTGGTTTTGAGGTTTCAGTGTGATTGATTGGTATATTTGTAATCCTCATGGAAAATCCTTCGATTTTCATTCAAGAACCATGGCGTTTCGTTTAGTTATGAGAGAGATAGGATGTTGGAGATGTTGCCGACGAAGCTCCGGCCATTCGCGGCCGGAATCTGCATTTTCCCTCCCTGCGTTTTTCAAAATGAAGAAGACAAGTTCGTTGCCGTCCGATCAGGCGAAGAATGGATACCAAGTCATCGTATCCTACAGCAACGAGCGCGCCACGTCATCCCATCCTAAGACGACGTCGTTTGGTTAAGTGAATGTCACAAGCTTATTCAGTTCTCTATGTGCACTTAGGGAGCGTGAGTTTGATCCTGCATGGGGTCTTTTCATTTAATTGTGAGAGCTGAGTTTGATTGATTAGTGGTTCTGGGCTTGTGCTATCCTCATCCCTCCCTAGCAGGCCCATCATGAATAACACTTAGATGCCTTGCTTAATGAACCCCCCTGGGCGTGTTTTAGTGAGAATGAAAATAAATTGAATTACTAATCCAATTGGGCCCAGACCTGAGTGCTATCAGCACCCCCCCCCCCATTCTTGGGCCCAGGCGAATAAACCCTTGTTTCCCCTGCTAGTTCCACCTCCCTGCGTGATTTCTTTTATGTTCTTTTTCTTTATTTTTGTTTTAATTGATTGTTAGATTTAATTCATAATAAATAGTGAATGTTGGTAATAAAATCTAAGGAAATTTGTGGATATAGGTTGAGATGTCTGGAATATTTCCATGCTTTTTATTTTAATTTTCCATTTATTTTGCAATTAATTTCATATTTTCTAGTGTAATATGTTTTTAATGATGGAATTATTGTGTGCTGATTTTGTTCATTTTATTTCTCATCCATACTTCTGAGTTTGATCTTGAAATTTTGTATGCTGATTGTACACATGTTGATGGTATTGTGTAATTTTTGTTATGATTTTTAGATGATTTTAAATAAGGGTTTAGGGTAGTTGTTTAGGAGTGTTCATGAATGGATCCCTTTTGTGTACCCTTGAAGCTTTGGATTTAATTTGAGCCTTTTGACTTAGGTTTAACCTCTGATCTTTCTACATTGGAATGTTGATACATGTAGGATAGTATAGTATTTTTCTTGGAATTGTTAGAAATGATTTTCTATTAAGTTCCTATTTTACAAGTTAACCTTAGATTAGGTGATCCTAACTAGGTTAGATGCATAGATTAGGCTTGTAAATGATCTCTAAATGATTCTAGGTCCCATTTCCTCTCTTGATAGATTGGTAATAGATAGAAGCCTCCTTCTAGAACCCTTGAACCTTTAGGATGGATGTCCTTAGAAGGTATCATTTGTGGTTTCTTTAGAAGCTTAAATAGGTGGATGATTATTCCTATAGGGGTAGTTTCCTCTTCAATTTTTATTGCTTGATTGAAATCCCTCTTGTGAGTAATGTTTTCTCCTGTGGAGGAATACATTGCACTATCATAAAGAGGTTGAGTTCATGAAAGCTCCCTCTCTCTAAGGAAGTGGGGTTGGTTGAGTGTCTGTGGTAAGTTCCTGTGAAACTTACCTTGCTTCTCATCTCCATTCTCCTAAAGTTTCTCTCATTCATTCTTTCTAGGAACTTCTTGAGGTGGCATAGTCTCTCCTGTGGGGGGAATGTTGCTCATCTCTTGAAGGATCCAAACCCCTAGGGTTACCCCAAAATCTCTCCTAGTTGGTTGAGTGCCTGGAATAAGTTCCTGTGGAACGTACCCTTGCCTCCCAACACCCAATTTCTTTCTTAGGATAGATGCTTGTATGATTACTTGTGGAATGAATCCATTATTTGTCATAAGTCTTTTTCCTCATTCATTGGTTGAATTTCTTGTTGCATTAGGATAGTTCATGCTTAGAGTAGCATAAGAGTAGGTGCATGATTGCATCAAGAGGTCGAGTGAGTCTCCCTCTGCTTGTATTGCATTAAGGGTTGGGGTGGTGCTCCCATTGCTTGTGTGTTGTTTTTCTTTTTCTAATTGATGTATTTGCATAATAGAGGTTGAGTGAGCTCCCTCTGCTTGTCTGTTTTGTCTGTTTTTATTTTTCTTGATTGCTAAGAGGTTAAGTGAGTCTCCCTCTGCTTGTATTGCTGCATTGCATATGCATATTTACTGTATATCTGTTTACTGTTTAAGCTGATGCTTTATCTGTTTCTGTTTACCCTGGCATGATCCCAATCTCACTTCCTTTGATAAGGAAGTGATGATTAGAACTTTAGGTTGAAACCTATGCATGATAGCATCTAGGAGATTCCTGTTTCAAACCTCAAACATAGGATGAATCCTTGGCATGACAACATTAGGACTTGACAGTCTCCCCGTAGAGTTCGTTCTCTTCTCATCTTGAAACAACAGTAAAAAACGTAATAAAGGCAAGTTAGTACAAGCGCGTTACGAGCCTTAAGCTACTTGGGAAGTGATGATTGAGCGGTCTCCTCTCAATCATCTAGGATGTTTAGTATATGTCCTTGGGATGCTATGTGATGCATTCGCTCCTAAGTCATAGTCTCTAGTGTTGTACCAACTACAGACAACCATAAAAAATAGTTCTTCCGTAAAAGACAGAAAACAAACTTCAAATCTTTTTGCCCCACGGGCCTATAATTCAGAGGAAGCTTTTCTGAAGAAAAGAGTGTCGTTAACTCCCAGTTCTATCGCAAGGGTCGAGCTGCATCCACCAAGGGTCGGGCTGCATACACCAAACTGTTGGAACTGTTTGTTAACCCTACTCGGAAAAACAGATGAATCTGAATTGCCGTAATCCGTATTATCCCGAACTACGTAAGCTCTGATCTCTCATGTCTGTTGAAAGTACATAGGCACAATACTGATGTATTGGCGAGCCACCTTTCCCCATCCGTTTACCCGTAGTTACCCGAACTACGTAAGCTCTGATCTCTCATGTCTGTTGAGAGTACGTAGGTACAATACTGGTGTATTGGTGAGCCACCTTCCCCGTACCTCGTAGTTAGGCGAACTACGTTAACTCTGATTTCTCATCCTCTGATGGGAATACGTAGGCATAAAGCGCGACGCTTTGCCGAGTCATTTTCTTTTCTTTTTAGACTGGCCTTGATAGGTAGATAGTAAAACCAACCCGTTAGATAAACACAACAAGCGTGGATCCCATCGAGTACGATGGACATGAGGGGTGCTAATACCTTCCCCTTGCGTAACCGACTCTCGAATCCAGACATTGGTTGTGACGACCTTGTCTTATACCTTTTCGTTAGGTTTTTCCGATCGTTTCCTTTCCCGTTCTGAGGGATAAATAACGAAAGGTGGCGACTCTTCTATTTTGCCGGCACCTTATTTTCGCGGGTAGCGACAGCTGGAGACTCTGCTGAGGACTTCAATAGTTTCCTAGGGATCCAATGTCCCTTCTGCGAGTCAATCTGGCGATCCAACGTCCCTGTACGAGAGTCAATCCTAGCGCTTGCGTGTTTACTTGTAAGGTTGCGTTTATTTATCGCATTTTATTTCCCGCATTTTATTTTCAGTATGATATGACTATCTGTGCTATTGTGGGAGGGGCTCTGATGAGTGATAAGCCAAACCCAGGCTTGAGAGCTACATAGTAATAGAGCAGATTGGTGATGAACCTGCATGTTAGGCATGCACTAGTTCCCACACAATCTGCACTCAGACGAGGTTCTTTAAGATGACTTTCATTTCCAGCCCAGTGGGCCGTCGAAAGGATTTCAGATCTAAGGATTGTCGACTCTGGGAACAGATCACTTGTGATTCAGCTAAGTGAGGCCACTTCAGGAGATGATGATGCCACACCTTCTGAGTATCATATCATCGCTTCTTTAAAGTCTGTGACGCTGATGAACGCATAGGATGTCGTACCTTTGTCAGTGATTAGGTTCATACCTGTGAGCAGGGTCGGGTTATTGCAGGAAACCGTAACCTTCAGAAAACCTGGTTTTCTTGAGAGTGAATCAGTATTGTGGGTTTCAATACCTTTATTATCAGACTCTGGTATTTTCTTGCTGAAGCAAAATTATGACCTGCCACTTCACAGCACAGTACCGCACAACACAACACTCTTGATCTCCTGCCGCATTTTGCATTCATATTTTCATATTGCATTGCATCTAATGCGTATCTGTGTTTTTAACGTCAAAAGCCTGACTATAGCTTGGTGACAAGCTATTCGGGGGTTTGAGCGGGAAGCTCGAGCAATTGCACACTGCTCACGTGGTGGTTGTTTTCGTTTTGATTATAATGCTTTAAACGTTGTCCATTTACTATAAACGGTGCGTTGGTTTTATTGCTAATTTCAACAGCTCCACTTTTAAGGATTTTGGTTACTTCAAAAGGTCCAGACCATCTTGATTTTAATTTTCCAGGGAAAAGTTTCAATCTTGAGTTGAATAGGAGCACGACGTCTCCCATACTGAATTGTTTCCGGATTGAACGTTTATCATGCCATTTCTTGGTTCTTTCTTTGTAGATGCGGGCATTCTCATACGCGTCCAGTCTGAGTTCTTCTAATTCATGAAGATCCAAGATTTGTTTCTCTCCTGCCTCAGTGTAGTTGAAGTTCAGCGTCTTAATAGCCCAAAAGGCTTTATGCTCCAATTCCACTGGCAGGTGACATGATTTTCCGTAAACCAATTTAAATGGTGTGGTACCTATTGGTGTCTTAAAAATGGTCCTATAGGCCCATAAAGCTTCGCTCAGTTTTGATGACCAATCTTTCTTGGAGGTTGCGACAGTCTTTTCCAATATTTGTTTTATTTCTCTGTTCGAAACCTCCACTTGTCCACTAGTTTGCGGATGATACGGTATAGCTACGCGGTGTTTGACTCCATATTTAGAGAGAAGTTTGTCAAAGATTCGCGATATGAAGTGTGAACCACAGTCACTGATGACAAGTCTGGGCACACCGAATCTAGGAAAGATTGTGTTTCTAAAGAGTTTGACGACTACTCGTACATCATTTGTTAGAGCGGCAACGGCCTATATCCATTTATATACATAGTCGACAGCGACGAGTATATATTTGTTTCCAAAAGAAGACGGGAAAGGTCCCATGAAGTCTATTCCCCCTACGTCAAAGATTTCGACTTCTAAAATTCCTTTCTGAGGCATTTCATTGCGTCGTGAGATGTTGCCAGTGCGTTGGCACCGGTCGCATTTGAGTAGAGCGATATGAACATCCTTCCAGACGCTGGGCCAAAATACGTCAGATTGTAGAATTTTAGCGCATGTCTTCGAAGTACTAGCATGACCACCATAAGGTGCTGAATGGCACTGGGAAATGATGTCTTCTATTTCTTCCTCTGGGACACAGCGACGGTATATGTTGTCGGCGCCTCGTTTGAAGAGTAGAGGTTCGTCCCAATAATAATGCTTTAAGTCGTGGAAGAATTTCTTCTTTTGCTGATAAGTTAGACCCGATGGAAGCACGCCTGCGGCTAAGTAATTAATGATGTCGGCATACTAAGGAAAAGTGGCTTGGGCATAGACAGCTTCCACGACTTTTTCAAGTTCTGGTTCTTCCGAGGTTAAGTTGGGCATATCGCTTTCCAATTTGGCTATCAGACGTTCGTAGGGAAAATCGTCATTGATAGGCACTGATTCTTGTTTAATGCCTTCTATTCGGGATAAGTGATCTGCAACTATGTTCTCGGTTCCTTTCTTATCTTTAATTTCTAAGTCGAACTCTTGTAGTAATAGGATCCATCTCAATAATCTTGGTTTGGCATCCTTTTTGCTTATTAGGTACCTAATGGCAGCGTGATCTGTGTATATGATTATTTTTGCTCCTACCAAGTAGGAAGGAATTTGTCAAGCGCAAACACAACTGCTAGAAGTTCCTTTTCTGTTGTGGCGTAGTTCATTTGGGCAGGGTCTAAAGTTCTACTGGCGTAGTAGATTGCGTGAAGCTTCTTGTCTTTTCTTTGTCCTAAAACTGTACCTACAGCATAATCACTCGCATCGCACATGATTTTGAATGGTAGTTGCCAATCTGGGGGTTGCATGATTGGTGTGGTAATGAGTGTTGTCTTTAGAGTTTCGAATGCTTCTAAGCATTCTTTGTCAAAACCGAACTCGACATCTTTCATTAACAACCCTGTCAGAGGTTTTGTGACTTTCCAGAAATCCTTTATGAATCTTCGGTAGAATCCGGTGTGTCCTAAAAAGCTTTATATTTCTCGTATGGTTTTCGGAGGTTGAAGATTCTATATGATCTCTATTTTAGCTTTGTCAACCTCAATCCCTTTTTCAGATATGACGTGTCCTAAAATGATGCCTTATCGGACCATGAAATGGCATTTCTCCCAATTGAGAACAAGGTTCACTTTAGCGCATCTTTCGAGTACCATTTCTAAGTTTGACAGGCAGCCTTCAAAACTTTGTCCGCATACAGAGAAGTCATCCATGAACACTTCCATGATGTCGTCTATGAAATCCGCAAAGATTTCCATCATGCATCTTTGGAAGGTTGCTGGAGCATTGCATAGTCTGAACGAAATTCGGCGATAAGAAAAAGTTCCATAAGGACAGATGAATGTTGTCTTTTCTTGGTCATCGGGGTGAATAGGAGTTTGGAAGAATCCCGAATAACCATCTAGATAGCAAAAGTACAAATGTTTCGCTAGTCTCTCCAACATCTGGTCTATGAAAGGTAAAGGGAAGTGATCTTTCCGAGTCGCCTTATTCAGTTTTTTGTAATCGATACACATCCTGCTTCCAGTCACAACTCTTTGGGTTATCGATTCGCCTTTCGCATTCTTTACTACGGTAATGCCTCCTTTCTTTGGCACTACATGCACTGGGCTGACCCATTGGCTGTCGGAGATCGGGTATATGATTCCTGCGTCTAGTAACTTTTTCACCTCGTCTTTGACTACAATTCTTAGGATCATATTTATCCTTCTCTGATGTTCTCTTGAAGTTTTGCAGTCTTCCTCTAGCATGATTCAATGCATACAGATGGAGGGACTTATGCCTTTAAGATCGCTTATATTATAGCCTAACGCAGTTGGGTATTGTCGCTACTGCGAAAATCGGCGCCGGCTATGACAGAAGAGTCGCCACCGTGCGTTATTTATCCCACGAGAGGGAAAGGAAACGCTCGAAGTAAACCTACCGCAAAACAGGAAAGGAATGGTCATCGCAACCAAATTCCTGGATTCGGGAGTCGATTACGCAAGGGGAAGGTATTAGCACCCCTCACGTCCGCCGTACTCGACGGGATCCACGCTTGTTTTCTAGTACGGATTGTTATTCTATCTACACTAAGGGTCAAGGGTTAAAAAGAAAAGAAAATGACTCGGCAAAGTATCGCACTTTATGCCTACGTATTCCCGTCTGGAACGAGAAATCAGAGTCAACGTAGTTCGTCTACCTATAGGAAAGGAGGGGAAGGTTGCTCGCTAGGATACGGCATCCTATGCCTACGTACCTTCATACAGCATGAAAGATCAGAGCAAACGTAGTTCGGGATACGGAAGACACAAGCTTGTCTGACTGTTTTTTATCTTTCTGAAAAGGTTTTCTTCTAATTAGGAGTCCAAGCGGACAAAAATGACACTTTGATGTTTGTTTCCAGTCTTTTACGCAAGAAGTGTTTTTTAGTTTGTTTGCAATCTCTGACGCACTAGAGACTATGATTCGAGGGTGACTACGTCGTATGTCACCCTAAGGGTAACACACTAAGCAGTCAGATTACTGAAGAGTGACCCTCCAGCAACCCTCTCTCAAATAGCTTAAGGCTCGTAGCGTACGACATCGATTATCCTTATTACTGGGTTTTGAATTGTTTTGAGATAGAAGAGAAAGAAATTATAAAAAAAAAACCTAGGGTTTGAAAGGGGAATCAAAACTAATCTAAAGTTGTCATGCATGGGTTACAACCTAATGTCTGTCATAATTCCCTCCTGCACAGAGGAAATAAGAGATCCTAGGGGATAAACAGCAAAAGAAACAGATATAAAGTAAACAGTAAACATGCATGCAATGCATCAATACAAGCGAGGCAAGGGAGTCCCACTCAACCTCGAACCTGGGAAAACAATAGGCAAAGTGAAACAGCCTCACTTCAAACCTATGGGGCAAGCTGAACAAGCCAACAAACAATACAGAAAAAGGAATAAAACCCAACACCAGCTTTGACAGCAACACCAACTCCTACAGTAAGCAACTCAAACAACAACAGCTCTGACAGCTACAGTTGATTAACAGCAAAGGGTTGTCAATAACAACTTCTCCAAGCAAGACCCCATCTTCACTCTTCAATGATCCCCAAGCTTTAGATAAGCTCCTATCTTCAATAAGCCCCAACTTTAGCAAGCATGATCCTCAACCAGTAAACAACTTCAACAAAAAGCAGCAAAACCCTAGCTTCAACAGATAACCAGTTCTGACAGGCACAAGCTTCATTTTCACCAATCTTCACTGAACTCCATCTTCAATAGGTCTCCATCTTCAATGCAATCACTCCAGAAGAGAATCAATTATGAAGTTGAAATGTTAAGAGACTTAGTGACAACCCAAGGAAATCACTAAGATCTTAACATAGCAAGTGGAAGGTATCCTCAAGGTTCCACCCAACCAAAGCATGCTCTACATCCCTCCTAAGGAGAGATGGAACTTCTTTGGGGGACCTTGTGTCATGGGATGGAATAGAGGCACAAGAAGCTCTCTATGTTTGACAGAAGAAACAAGGCTACTCTAATGCTCTTCCTGTATATCCTAACTCCTAAGCCTCTGCCAAGCCCTCTAACAAAAGAGAAGTCTTCAACTCCAAGCCTCTTCAATCCATCCCAAAGCAGCTTCATTTGATCTTCAAGTCATCCAAGCAAAGCCCAAGCTAAAAGCACTCCAAAATAGCCCCACACAAGCAACCAAACCCAATATCCAAAGGAGAACCCCACAACCATCACACAAGTTGGAGAAATCAGATAAAAATGCTAAAGCTTATCAGAAAATCCTAGGTAAATTTCTAAAGGAACATAACCCTATACCCAATATCCCATAGGAATCCAAAACCCTAAATCAACCATTTAATCCTCAAACTATGCATAACACTACAACTATTTGTCTTGAAACGCTAATTCTAATACCTCTCCCATTCACCTCTCAAACTAACCTAAATTTTATTCAAAAAATTGTGATAAAATTTCTAAGGGTACATGCTTCCCTAATCTAATCAATCCAACAAGAATCAACTAAAAAACATTCACCAATTAGTCACAAGAAAATCAGCAAGAACATGTAGCAAATATACCAAATTTAAAGAAATAATAAAATGGAAAAATTCAAATTAAATTGAAAAAATGGGTGAAAATGAGATTTGTTAATTTCATAAAATCACAAATAAATCCAAGATAATGTAGGTATTTTTAAAATATTTTTTGGATTAATATTGGATTTATTATGGATTTTAGAATCAAAAAGCAATTAAAATAAAACTAAAATGAATTTAAAATGAAAAAAAGAAAATAAAAAGCTGAATTAAATGGGAGCCATCAGATGGAGAGACTGGTAAACGCATCCAAAGCTCCAGAGCGTGCCCACGTGGGGTGCTGACTGGCGTGCCACATCGTTTAATGAAACGATGCGTTTCAATGGCTTGGAGGCAATCCTGAGTTTGAATCTGGATCGTGAGATGCACATACGAGGTCAATGGAGGAAGCTGATCCAAGGGCTAAGACCTCATCTCCTACCTCTAGCTCAGGCGAAGGCCACATTCTCAGGTGGTGGTCTGGTGGTCCAACCACCGTCTTCTCCGGCGAAGCAAACCCTAAACCTCACCAATCAAGTCAAATAAAAACCCTACTCCGCTCCAAATTTCACCCTGAACTCAAATCCACCATCCAAAATCATTGATTCACCCTCAAAAGCTAAACCCGATCAAAGTTGCAGAGACATCACCAAGTCTCGATGGTCACCATTCTTAAAATTGAAGGTACTAACATGAACTACATGTTACACTGATCAATTACCATCATCTAAACACCATTAATCCTCCAAGAATCACAAGAACCAAGCTCTAACAGAAATTGATCATCCATCTTAATTGTCACCAATCAACTCCAAACCAATCCAGAAATGTTCCTTATCATCTCTAGGTCCTAACCACATGCACATTCTAAGCTAATTCTCCCTAGATTATGAAGGAATTCAAGAATTACATACCTGTGAAAATGGGATCAACAGAGGTATAAAATGATGGATTCAAGCTGTGCAACTCTTCAAACACGATCAATGAAGCAAGATAAAGCTTTTCCAACCCTCAATTTGGCTTGAATGTGCCTTGAACTCCAAAACCGATTCTGAGTTGAAGCTCTTGAAACTCAACTTCAATCTTCCTCTCCTCCACGAATTCTGCACCAAACTGAATCTGAATTCATTCTAGAGCTTAAATATGAAGTGTTTGTGGGCTTATTCAATCCAATTCAGGCCCAAATCCATTGATCCAAAATTCTGATTTTGCCATGAAAATGTAATGTACCAGTCACGATTCTGAGCTTCCATATTGCTCTAGAATGTTCTATTCAACTGCAAATTGGTTATGGAGTGTGTTTAGATAGTTAGCTTGGCCTGAATTGCCCTGATTTTTGTTTTGGCATTGTGATTTGTAATGTAAGCAAGCTCTTTACAAAGGAAGTCATGAAATTAACCCTCAACTCAAAAATGTGGAAATGTCATTGTGTTTGAAATGCATTTCCTGATCAATTTGGTATGTCATATGGATTCGTTTGGACCTATAGCTCAAAAATCACAATTTCCCTCTTTGATTCATTTAAAATCCATCCTTATTTTAGGCCATTTTGGAGCATTTTGTGAAGCAAGCCATTTCAATCACCCATGACTTCTTTTATGACCTGAAAACATCATTTTAAGCACATCTCCTGTTGAACATTTTTTCATTTGAGGAGTGGAAGATAGAGATTTTGACCTATGTTGAAAAATGACCTATAATTCAACTTTCCCAAAATACCCCTGGATTGCCAAGATCATAACTTGAGTTCCACAAATCTTCTTGAGGACTTCTAGTACTCAAATTAAAGCTAAGATCAATCCCTAAAATTCTTATGTTGGCCAAGGATCCATTTGAAAACTCCTTTATGGGAAAAAGTTGCTTGGAAGTCAAGTGACTTTCACAGATAAATTTCAGTGTCCTCTGATGACCCATAACTTGCAAGAACCATAAATTGAGTTCTACAAACCTCCTTGAAGACTTCTAGTACTAAAATTAAATATATTAAGAAGCTCTACAAGTTTCATGTTGGCCAGGAATCCATTTGAAACTTGTATTTGGACTTGTGTGGCTTGAAAGTCCAGTGCTATACAGAGGATTTTACCCTAGGAACCCTGTCTCAAACCCCTCCAACCACTCTTGATTCTCTTGAACTTGATCTTGACTCATCCATACACATGCTCCAACATCTCAATCCATGACTTCCATGACTTAGAGCTAGGTCTTGATGACCTTTCTCTACTCTCCTTGACCTAGGGTTACCTAGATGAAACCCTACTTGTACACACCTCAACTGTGGTTCTTGAACTTGATGCCATGACCTGTCTAAGCTTCAATAGGGCTCTCTAGGCCTCCCATGGGATCCATACACACCTCAAATTCATAATTCCATGCTTCATACCCCATTGATGACCCTCAATACACCTCAAGTTAGGAGAGCAATCCACTTGTTGACATTCAAATCTCCTCAAAGCTTCAACCCATTCCTTGATGACTTGGATAGTCTTAAACTTTAATAAGGCCCCTTGATGTGCTTCTTTAGATAAGGATGGCACCTGACCCCCCTGTTAGATGACTTGCTATGTTATGATATGAAAATGATTGGACCATGCACATGATGTGATTATGCAAATGATAATGCAATTGAACCATAAACCAAGTGACATAGGTTGAGCAAATTTTAGGGTGCAACAGGTATTTTCTTAGGACTTCTAGTAATTGCTCAGTTTCTGACTGTCCTAAATTTGCGTTGACTATTACTGGTCTTTTGAATTCTGTGTCTAAGAATTCATACCTGAGGGTTTTAGGTAGTTCTTTAAGTTCTGAAGCTGGGTTTTTCGGACCTGGCATGTGATTGGGAGTTAGTGCTAAGATCTCGCTCAGACTATCGTCTTTGTATGGCGCACGCCAATTGTCATCTTCATGAATATCAGGGATTTGGATCTTCATGATTTCAGAATATTTAGTTTCTTCCTTCTCCAGTTCTCGTATGCATTCGTCAATGACATCTACTATATAGCATGTGTCATCTATGGCTGGTACCTTCAAGAACTTAGTAAGGATGAACTCTATCTTTTCTTCTCCTACTTCGAATGTTAGTCTGCCCTTCTTTACGTCTATGATAGCTCTGGCTGTTGCTAGGAAGGGTCTTCCTAAGATAATTGGGGAACAGAGTCCTCTTTGATGTCCATGATTATGAAGTCGGTTGGAATATAGAATTGACCTATGCGTACTGGAACGTTTTTCAACACACCGACGGGATATTTGACTGATCGGTCATCCAATTTCACGGAAATTTTAGTTGGTCTTAGTTCTCCCATGTTCATCTTTTTGCATATAGATAGGGGAATAACACTTATACTGGATCCTAGATCGCATAAAGCTTTGTCTATGACGAACTTTCCTATGACGCATGGTATGGAGAAACTACCTGGGTCTTTTAGTTTAGGAGGCATGTTATTTTGAATGATTGTGCTACATTCGGCAGTAAGTGTAACTATTTTGTTATCCTCGATTTTCCTTTTGTTAGACAAGATTTCTTTAAGAAACTTAGCGTATGAAGGCATTTGAGTTATCGCTTATGTGAAAGGAATAGTGATATTCAGTTGTTTCAGAAGTTCAACGAATTTCTTAAATTGTCCTGAAGTTTTGGAATTTATGAATCTTTGAGGATAAGGAATCGGTGGTTTATATGGCGGTGGAGGCACATATGAGTTTTCATCTTTGGCGGCCTCTTGCTCGTCAACTTCCTTCTTTTCGGTTTCAGACTCCTTTTCTGTTGGTTTATCAGATTTCTGATGCATGGCTGAATTTTCATGCCTAGGATATGTTGGGCCTTCCAATTCTTTTCCACTTCTCAATATGACAGCGTTTGCATGACCTTTCAGATTAGGTTCTGGCTGACCTAGAAATGTCCCAGTTGGTGCGGCTGCAGAGGCTTGTTGTTGAGCCACTTGTGATATCTGCGTTTCAAGCATTTTATGATGGGTGGATAAAGCGTCTACTTTTCCGGTCAGCAATTTAATCTGCTCGCTAGTGTGTATGTTTTGATTCAGGAATTCTTTATTTGTTTGAACTTGAGTAGCTATGAATTTTTCCATCATCACTTTGAGATTTGATTTCCTAGGGGCAGTCTGGGAAGCTGCGGCTGGTTTCTGATATCCTGGCGGAGCAGCCGGTGCTTGCAAGGCATTATCGCTTTTGTAGGAAAATTTTGGGTGGTTCCTCCATCCTGGGTTGTAAGTATTCGCATAAGGGTTACCCTGAGCGTAGTTTACTTGGTCTGGTGGAATTCCTGCCAATAAGGGGCACTCGGGTGCATTGTGAGTGGCGATTCCATATAACTCGCAATTTGGAGTTACAACAACTACTGTTGCAGGTGGTGTTACAGTTAGACTGTTGATTTTCTGCGTTAGAGCATCCACCTTAGCGTTGAACTTTTCAAGACTGCTGATCTCGTACATCCCACCATTCGCTGCGGGTTTCTCTAATGGAGTTCTTTCACCTCCCCATTGGCAATGGTTCTCGGACATGTTTTCGATAAGCTGATAGGCTTCATCGTATGGCTTATCCATAAGTGCACCGCTTGCGGCGGCATCTACCGTTAATCTGGTGTTATATAGAAGCCCATTGTAGAAAGTATGGATCGTCACCCAGTCTTCTAAACCGTGGTGAGGACATGCTCTCATCATATCCTTAAACCTTTCCCATGCTTTATAGAGAGATTCAGCATCTTTCTGTCGAAATCCGTTGATTTGAGCTCTAAGCATAGCAGTTTTGCTTGGCGGAAAGTATCTTTCTAAGAAAACGTTCTTCAACTGTTCCCACGTCGTAACGGAGTTGGATGGTAGGGATTGTAACCAAGTCCAAGCTCTATCTCTAAGAGAGAAAGGAAAGAGGCAAAGTCTTATTGCATCTGGAGTTACTCCATTTGCCTTCACTGTGTCCGCGTATTGCACAAACTTTGTTAAGTGTTCATTTGGATCCTCAGTTGCATTTCCTGAGAGTTGATGTTGTTGTACAGCCGACAGCAATGACGGTTTCAGCTCGAAATCGTTCCGATTAATAGCGGGGGCAACAATGCTACTTCGAGGCTCCAGCTGAGATGGGGTAGCGTAGCCCTTCAGCGGTTTGTTCTGAGGTCCTTCAGCCATCTTCGATTCTTCAACAGGAGTATGAGCTAGAAGATCAGGAATATTGTGTTTTCGTTGATATTCAAGGATGCGCCTTCTTAAGTGTAAGAAGCTCTCTAGTTCAGCGATTGTAGGTTGTAAGATGTCGCCTTGTGAGCGAGTATTTGGCATACAACCGACGAATGAGTAGAGGGAGAGAGAATAGTTAACCTAGTCTTTACTGTGTAACAAAGGATTACACTATTGACTAAACGGGTCCCCGGCAACGGCGCCAAAAACTTGATCGCGACTTTCTATGTCTAACTGAACTAACTGCAAGTGCACAGTCTATCGCGTAGTAATAAAAGATATCGATCCCACAGGGACTCGTAATCAAGCTAGTATTCTCGGGTGTTACTATGTTTAGCTAGGTTGGTATGGTTTTTGAAGGTGAGATATAACTTAGAAGGGGGGGTTGAATAAGTTTGGAAAAATAATACTAGAAATAAATCACACAATTATTTTTATCCTGGTTCGTTAAACAACTACTCCAGTCCACCCTTCCAGAGTGATTTGCCTTTCTCAACAAGGTCTTAATCCACTATTAAATCAAACTGATTACAATAGAATCACCTAAGAACTACAGTTCTTAGTCTTCTCAAGAGCTACTGATTCACACTGAATCCTCTTAAGGAAAATCCTTTACAAACAATGTAAATACAATATAAGAGTTTTTAATGCTTCTATAAAGCTATAATCACAACAGTGATTTTTCTCTTAAGATTTAAGTACAAAGATTCTATGAAGAATAAGAATGAGAGCTTAAGAATATTTGATTTCTTTTCAGCAAGTGTATAGCTCAAGAGTGTGTAACTGAAGAATGAAGTGAGAGGCTCCTTTTATAGGCAACTGAATTTTCCACGTTGAAAAGAGAGTCCAAAAGGTCTGAGCCTTTTTGTCTTCACATGTACTGACCTTTCCTTGAAATAGATGGCACAGATAAATCCTTTTTGTCTGTGTAAGTGTGTCTAGCACAAATAAGGAAAGAGACGTTGAATGATTCCAACGGATACATTCTTGAAAACATTTCTTCAGTTTCAGCAAGTTCTTCAGAGTTTGAATAGATCAGAGTCTTCTGATGAGATTCAGAACAATGCTGTATCAGAGTCTTCTGCAGCTGTGTGCTTCTAGCGTGTTGATCATCAGAGCATCTTGACACAGAACTTCAGCACTAGGCAGCGTAGGTACTTTCAGAAACTTCTGTAGATCAATGCTTTGAGAAACTCTTCAATCAATATTCTTCTATACTTCTGATGCTTCAGCTTCAGATGCTTCTGATTATCTTCAAATGCTTCTGGCTATCTTCAGATGCTTCTGACTCAGAATGTTCTGGAACTTCTTTCTTCAGATCCTTCTGGAGACTACGCTCAGGATCTTCTGTAAGGAGCAAGCAGATTCTTCTGTAAGATGCATCTGGCGCTTCAGATTCAGAATAGCTTCTTGTATTCAAAGGCAGATTTGCTTCTAGAGAGTCAATATAATTTTAATCTGCAGTAAAACTCTCAAACAAATTTTAGAGTATATAATTCTTAAATATAAATTTCCTAATAGTTATCATCAAAACAAAGAGTAATTATTAAGAACCAATCTGTGTTCTAACAATCTCCCCCTTTTTGATGATGACAAAAAGTATCAGAAATTTTATTTAATTGAACTTAAAGAATTATAACTCCCCCTGAGATGATGAATCTCCCCCTGAGTTAAATAAGAAAAAGGAATAGAAACTTCCCTTTTTATCTTGAGTAATCTTCAGAGTCAGATCTTGTCTGTCTTGTAATAATCAATGGTCAGAATATCTTGCAGATATAAGATTCAGATTTTGATAAAGGATAAATGATCTGAGAAACTCAGAGGTTCTTTATAGAGTGTTCTTATCAAAAGTTCTGAAATAGTCAATTAAAATATTAGAAGGAATAGATATGTCTGAAGATTCATTCTAGTGAAATTATATTAAATAGTTCAGATCTTTATTTTCTCCCCCTTTTTTGTCATAAGCAAAAAGTAAAAACTTTTAATAAAGACAAGTAAAAGGAATAAAAACAGATAATTCAATGGAGAATAACAGTCTGATTTAATTAAAGATAACAGATCACAAAGTACATTAGAAGAGATTACAAAACATTCAGATGCAAAGATAACAGATGCACAAACATGAGGAAAAAAATCTAAGTGTGTTTAGACAAAAGCATCTTCAAAAAGTCTGTGATCTCAGATTGTGATTGCTCTTGCTTTGACATGAACTTAGTGATTGTCTCATTCTTCTCATCTTGTTTGGTCATCCATTCTGACATGTCCTCAGATTTCTTGTCTTGCTTCTCCATCCAAGATCTGATTTCAGATTGACCAGCTTCCAGAGCAGCAATCTTGTTTGCCAAATCTGGATTTTCTGTCTTGATTTCAGATGATGGAGGTTCTGTATCCTGAACAGAGTCAATTGCCATATGTTCTGGAGATCCTGAAGAGGGTTCTACCAGAGTCATAGTTAAGGTAGGGGCAATTTTTTCTGGTTGAGGAGGAGGTGGAGGAGCATCCAAACACAGCAGAGGCCCAGTCTTGTTGTCAATCCAGAATTGATTCCTTTCAGCTCTGAGCTTTACATCATTAGAACATATGTTCTTTAGATTAGAAGCTACAGTGTTGAATCTATTCAGAAATCCTTTCCAGATGATTTCAGTCTCATTTACATCCATAGATTCAGAGCATCTTCTTTGAACAGTACCTAAAGACATCTGTAATTCTTGCAAAAACGTTTGAAATAAATGTTCAATATTAAGTCTGGGTGGAGGTTTGAGCAAGGTTTCCAGAGTCATCTGTTTAGGCTTTGGTGTAGGTGGTAGTACAGATTTTGGAATGGAAATCAGAGGAGGGGGAACATATGGAAAGAATGGAATTTCTGGTTTCTGAGGAAGGGATCTGTTTAAAGCATTAATCAGATTGGGTTGAGGTCTGGTGCATGGGTAAACATCATCAAAGACTGCATTAGAGTATGGTACAAAAGCAGATTTTGATGGTTTATCAGATGCGACTGTGTTGTCAGATGCAGAATGCAGAGCTGAAACAGCAGCTTTACCGGATTTATCAGATATGGTGGCTAAAGATCCTTCATTTTCCATAGATTTAATATATGAAAGGATCACAGATGGAAGGGTTGGTGTAAGTTTAGGTCTCAGAGGTGTCAAGGGTTCAGAGGGCTCAACTCTATCATAAAAATCTTTAAGTTTGAAACCATAAGATAAATTATGATACAGAGAGGACACTTGAGCACAAGAGATTCCAGATGATGATGGAATAGAAGTAGGAACAATCATCTCAGATGAAGGTTCAGGTGGAGGCATAGGTTCTGGAACTGTAGTTTTGGTAGGTACAGATGATTCAGGTTCAGGGTCATGAACAGGATATTTGTCAGATGGATTAATCAGAAAGTCAGGGTGAATGTCTGATTCAGATGAATTTGAGGATGTTTCTGGTGTACAAGAGGTAGAAGAAACTTGAAACACTGTTTTTAATGGAGTGATATCAAGAACTTCTGTCTCAGGGATATGAGATGGTTCTGAAGGAATTTCAGGTTGTTGAGTAGGTGGTTCAGATGAAACTGGAGCAGAAGTTACTTGAGTAGGTTCAGAAGTAACAGTTGCTACAGGTTCAGAAGAATGAATTGGTGAAGGTGGAATGACAGATTCATTTTGTGGTTGATCTTCTGAGGTTTGTTTTTCTGGGAGATTTTCTGTTGAGGGTGATGCAGATTTTTGTTTATCAGAATTTTGTGGTAGTTCTGATGGTTGTGTTGGTTGTGGTTCTGTTTGTGATTCTGTTGGTTGTTTTTCTTTAGGTTGTGGTTCTGATGGTTTTGGAACAGATTTTGATGGTTTTTGAGTGAAGTGTTTGATGTGTAATTTTGGTTGAGGTGGTTTTGATATAGGAGCAGTGGGTTGTTTCTGAGGTGATACAGAGCTGGGGGCAGCAACAGATGTAGTTTGAGTGATAGGGGGTTTGGGAACAGACTTAATAGAATCATTTATAACAGCAGTTTTAGAAGAGACATAAGCTTTAGTACCTTTGAGTTTAATCCTCTTAGCAGAGACAGCTTCTCCAGAGTCCTTTCTCTTCAGAAGATCTTTGGGACTCTCAGCAATCTTAGCCTTCTTCTGGACAGGTTCAGATTCTGCTGCAGGTTGAGATCTTTTCCTCTGAAGTGGAACTTCTGCTTCTTCTTCTTCTTCTCCTGCATCTGGCAGGGGTTGCTTGACAAGTTGAAATACATTTGCAGGTACAGGCACTCCTTCTATTTTGCATCGCTCTATATACATCAGAACAATGTGTCTAGGTTCTTCAGCAAAAAATAGAGGGAAATCTGATACTGGAATCCTTTTATTCAGATCAGACATGTTCAACTTCTTTGGAGCAGTGGTAAGTTCATCTACAATCTTAAGTCTCAGAAGGCTCTTAGCGTTCAGAGGCTTTCCCATAATGAATTCAAGTTCCTCTGTTACACCAGCATCATACAGAGCAGCCACTAAACCATTTTCAGTGAGAAGATCTGAGAGCAACCTTCCAAAAGGTATCCAATTCCTGATCTTCTGAGTCTTTTCCTTCACAGATTCTCTGGATGCATTTATGTGATTCCACAGATGCATGAACAATAAGTAAGGAAGATCTACCTTATTACTCTGACTGAGGCAGTACATAAAATAGATCTGCTCATTGTTGACATAATCTGGGGAGTTTGTTGATTTTCTGTGATGAATACATCCCATGAAGATCTTGGCCCAGATCTTGTATTCTGGTTTCAGATCTTTGAATTTGTTAGAGGCTTGTCCAGCAGTCATAACCTCATCATAGACTTCATCCATATCAACACGTCCAACTGGCAGATGTGAAACACCATCTGTTTCTTCATAACCAATCAATTTTCTAATAAGATCCTCTGTGATGATGATCTCCTTTCCCAGCACAGATGACAGAATAAACTTTGGATACACAGATGCATGGATCCAGAATTCCTTAATAAGCAAAGGGTAAACTGGTCCAAACAGTCTATCAAAGTATTTTACCCAGCCTTGAGCTCTAACAATGGAGCGAAAATCAAACCCATTTTCAGCCAGTGAGTCAAACTCAACCATGGATTCACACAATACTTCTAACTTTTCAATAGGTGTGAGAAGAGTTCTCTGAAGAGGAATGTATGGATTAGCACCAAGATTGTCTGAAGTTACTGCAGCCATTGTTGATTGAAAATGAGCAGTTGTTGAAGAAGAAGACGCCATTGAAGAATGCTTTTTAGAACACTTAGGTTTTGGGTTTTTGTGAAGAGAGAACAAGAGATGAAAATGCATATAAATTCTGAGAGTGAAAAGTGTGAGAGTGAAAACACTTCAAGTATTTATAGTAAACACATAGGCACACCAAAAGACAGAATTAAAGCACGTTTGAGAGCATTAAATGAAAAGAATAAAATCATTTCAAATAATAAATGCTTCTGACATATTTGGGGGGAAAATCAAGAATTTAACTATTCAAATTTCACCTCAAATGTCTTTTCAGTTGTCCACACGCCACCTCTTCAGATTTTGTGGGACACGTGTTTGCTTGCATGCTGTTCTGAATTATCTCAAGAAATGAAACGTTAGCCACGTTCAGATCTTCTAAAGATGGTCAGTTCAGATTTTCACATCAGAAATAATAATCAGAATAGAACAAATGAACATATGAAATACTTCAGATCATTAAACAATTTGCATCTGAGAGATTGCTTCTGATAAATATTACTCTGGACAAAAATCCATACAAATATTTTTCAGAATGAACTTAAATCTATCCTCAGCAAGGGGTTTTGTAAAAATATCTGCCCATTGATGATCTGTATCAACAAAGGCTAAATTTATGATTCCCTTCTGAACATAGTCTCTGATGAAATGATGTTTAATTTCTATATGTTTAGCCTTAGAATGCAAGATTGGATTTTTTGACAAACATATAGCAGAAGTATTGTCACAGAAGATAGAAAGATTACTCTCATAGATTTGATAATCTTCTAATTGACTCTTCATCCAGAGCATCTGAGTACAACATCCAGCAACAGCAATGTATTCTGCCTCTGTAGTTGATAGTGCTATGGTAGGTTGCTTCTTGCTGTACCATGAGATCAGATGACTTCCAAGAAACTGACAGCTTCCAGAAGTGCTTTTACGTTCAACTCTGTCTCCAGCATAGTCAGCATCACAGAATCCAACTAATGAAAATTCATCAGATCTTCTGTAACACAAACCCATGTTAGCAGTACCTTTCAGATACCTTAGAATCCTCTTAACAGTTGTTAAGTGTGATTCTCTAGGATCTGATTGGAATCTAGCACATAAGCAGACATTAAACAGAATATCTGGTCTAGAAGCAGTCAAGTATAGAAGAGATCCTATCATACCTCTGTAGAGTTTTTGATCTACCTTCTTACTTACCTCTTCCTTACCTAGAGTGCTTGTAGGATGCATTGGAGTCTTTGCCATTTTGCTATCAACCATGTTGAACTTCTTCAGAAGCTCTTTAACATACTTGGTTTGATGTATGTAGGTGCATTCTGGAGTCTGATTGACTTGGATTCCCAAGAAGAATCTCAATTCTCCCATCATGCTCATTTCAAACTCTTCCTGCATACATTTAGCAAACTCCTTTCCAAGCGTAATATTTGTTGATCCAAAAATAATGTCATCTACATAAATTTGACAAATCAACAGATCTTTCTTAACAGTTTTACAGAATAAAGTTGTATCCACTTTTCCTCTGATAAAATTTTTCTTCAGAAGGAAATTGCTCAACCTCTCATACCAAGCTCTGGGAGCTTGTTTTAATCCATAAAGGGATTTCTTTAATTTAAAAACATGATCTGGAAAGTTTTCACTTTCAAATCCAGGAGGTTGATGGACATATACTTCTTCTTCTATAATACCATTAAGAAAAGCACTTTTAACATCCATCTGATATAGAGTGATGTTATTCTGTGCAGCAAAAGAAATCAGAAGGCGTATAGATTCTAACCTTGCCACTGGAGCATATGTCTCAGTGTAATCAATACCTTCTTGCTGATTGTATCCTTGAGCAACCATCCTTGCCTTATTCCTTTCTACTTCTCCCTTTTCATTCAGCTTATTTCTGAAAACCCATTTTGTTCCAATAATATTGAATCCTTTGGGTCTAGGAACCAGATCCCAAACTTCATTTCTGGTGAATTGATTAAGCTCTTCTTGCATAGCTATAATCCATTCATTTTCTTCCAGAGCCTCATCTACAGATGTTGGTTCTATTATTGACACTAAGCCAAATAAAGAAGATTCAGAAGTTCTGAGAAATGATCTTGTCCTTATTGGATCATCTTTCTTTCCAATAATCACATCTTCTGGATGAGATGATTTGATTCTGGAAGAAGATCCTCTGACAATTGGTCTTTCAGAAATTTGCAAGTTGTTTAGTTGGGAAGTCAAAGGTGTAGCATCTGGAGTTGCTTTAGATTCTTTGATTTTTGTCTTTTGTGCCTCTGATCCTTCAGAGTCTGTGATAATCACTTCTCTATCTGCAGAACTTTCAAACTGCTTTGGCTTTTCAAAGCCAAGCTTATCATCAAATCTAACATGAATAGATTCTTCAACAATCTGTGTTTCAGTATTGAATACTCTGTAGCCTTTAGAGCGTTCAGAATAACCAAGCATGAAACACTTCTGTGCTTTGGAATCAAACTTGTTCAGATTATCTTTAGTATTAAGCATATAACAAATACATCCAAAAGGATGAAAATAAGAAATGTTAGGCTTTCTGTTTCTCCACAATTCATAAGGAGTCTTTTCCAGAAGAGGTCTTACAGACACTCTGTTCTGAATATAGCAAGCTGTGTTAATTGCTTCTGCCCAAAATTTTTTTGCCAGATTTGTCTCATTGATCATGGTTCTGGCCATCTCTTGCAATGTTCTATTTTTCCTCTCTACAACTCCATTTTGTTGTGGAGTTCTAGGGCAGGAGAAATCATGTGCAATGCCTTTTTCAGAAAAATATTTTTCAAAATGTTTATTTTCAAATTCTCCACCATGATCACTTCTGACTTTAATAATTTTGGAATCTTTTTCAATCTGAACTTGATTGCAGAAGTCAAAGAACACAGAATGAGACTCATCCTTGTGTTTTAGAAACTTTACCCATGTCCATCTGCTGTAGTCATCTACAATGACTAATCCATACTTCTTGCCTCTGATGGATGCAGTTTTCACTGGTCCAAACAGATCAATGTGAAGTAATTCCAATGGTCTGGAGGTAGACACAACATTTTTTGATTTAAAATGAGATTTTGAAAATTTACCTCTTTGACATGCTTCACACAGAGCATCTGAGTTGAACTTCAACTTAGGAAGTCCTCTGACCAGATTGAGTTTATTAATCTGAGATATACGTCTCATATTAATATGCCCCAATCTTCTATGCCAGACCCATTGCTCATCATTCACAGATAAGAGGCATTTTACATTTTGAACTTTAAGTTCTGAAAGGTTAATTTTATAAATGTTGTGTTTCCTCTTTCCACTGAATAGGATAGAGCCATCCTTTTGACATACAGCTTTGCAACATTTTTGATTGAAGATTATATCATAACCATTGTCACTTAATTGACTTATGGACAATAGATTATGTTTCAATCCTTCAACTAACAGAACATTAGTAATAGAGGGAAGCTTACCATTACCAATAGTGCCAGATCCAATGATCTTGCCCTTCTGGTTCCCTCCAAACTTCACGTCCCCTCCAGATCTAAGTTCCAGGCTTTGGAACATAGACCTTTCTCCTGTCATGTGTCGTGAGCATCCAGAGTCCAGGTACCATGATTGGTGTCCTGACTTTGCTGCTAAGAACATCTGCAACAGGAATTATTTTGTCTTTAGGTACCCAGATCTTCTTGGGTCCTTTGGGGTTAGTTGGTTTGCAAGTTTGTCTAAACTTCTGTTTTGCAACATAGTGTTTATTCTGACTTGCCTTTGGTTTAAACACATAAGTACTCTTCTCAGAGCTTGTGTGTTTAATGTCATTCAGATGACCAAATTTGAATTGAGAGTACAGAGGTGTCTTACTGATAAAAAGTTTGTCAACAGGTTTTGGATTGCTTCCAGATGAAGACTCATATCCAATGCCTCTTCTGTTGTTTCCACTAACACCATAGATCATGGAAGCCATCTTGCTTCTGTCTATGCTCTTAGTGAGAAACTTCTGAAAACTAGAGTCATATTTTTCTAAAATATTTTCACAAGACATAGTTTCAAAATCAGATTCTTGTTGAGTTCTATCAAAGTCATCTTTGATTTTTAAATTTATTTCCTTCTGCTCAACAAGTTCTGCTTTCAGAAGATCAATCTCAGATTCAAGATTGCTTTTCAGCTTCTTGTATTTGAGTTTGATGTTGTTGTAACTTTTAAGAACTTCTGTTAAAACTTTAATGAGTTCTTCTTTGGTAAGTTTGGCCATTACCTCTTCTGCATCATCATCAGATTCAGATTCTGATTCATATCCAGAGGTACCTTCTTCTTGATCCTCTGTCCTGGCCATCAATGCAACGTTTGCACATTCTTCTTCAGATTCAGAAGATGACTCATACTCATCAGAGTCATCCCATGTTGCCATCAGAACCTTTTTCTTCTTGTTGAACTTCTTCTTAGGTTTTTCTTTCAGAAGTTTAGGGCAGTCATTCTTGTAGTGCCCAGGTTCTTTGCACTCATAACACACCACATCTTTCTTGGCAGATCTTCTGTGACTAGAAGATTCTTTTCTGTTGTCAGATCTTCTGAAGTTGTTAAACTTCTTTCCCTTGTGCTTCCAGAGTTTGTTAATCCTTCTGGACAGCATGGACAACTCATCTTCTTCTTCAGAGGAAGATTCTTCAGAGCTTTCCTGAATAACCTGCAAAGCTTTAGCAGTTTTGTTAGATTTTAAAGCTATGGATTTACCTTTATCTTTCTTTTGGGGTTCATCTTCCTCCAGCTCAATTTCATGACTTCTCAAAGAACTGATAAGTTCTTCTAAGGAGATCTTGTTCAGATCTTTTTCCATCTTTAATGCAGTCATCATTGGTCTCCATCTGGTGGGAAGACTTCTGATGATTTTCTTGACATGATCTGACGTTGAGTAGCCCTTGTCCAGAACTTTCAGACCAGCTGTAAGAATCTGAAATCTAGAAAACATAGTTTCTACATTTTCAGAGTCTTCCATTTTAAATGCCTCATACTTCTGTATGAGCGCCAGAGCCTTTGTCTCTTTAACCTGGGAGTTTCCCTCATGAGTCATTTTGAGTGATTCAAACATGTCATGAGCAGTATCTCTGTTAGTAATCTTCTCATACTCAGTATGAGAGATTGCATTAAGCAATATAGTTCTGGCTTTGTGGTGATTCTTGAAGTCTCTTTTCTGCACTTCAGTCATTGATTTTCTATCAATCTTTTTGCCATCCTCTCCAGTAGGATGTACATATCCATCAATGACCAAATCCCAAAGATCAGCATCATACCCAAGAAAAAAACTTTCTATTCTATCTTTCCAATAGTCAAATTTTTCTCCATCAAACATTGGAGGTTTGGTACTGATCATATCCTTCTCTTCATATTTATTGTTGATTGAATTATCAGCCATGATAACAAATAAATATATAGATCAAAGTATATCTGCTATGGATCTTTACTGACACTGTTAAGTGATAGCACACTCAGAACCGGAGCTCTGATGCCAACTGAAGGTGAGATATAACTTAGAAGGGGGGTTGAATAAGTTTGGGAAAATAATACTAGAAATAAATCACACAATTATTTTTATCCTGGTTCGTTAAACAACTACTCCATTCCACCCTTCCAGAGTGATTTGCCTTTCTCAACAAGGTCTTAATCCACTATTAAATCAAACTGATTACAATAGAATCACCTAAGAACTACAGTTCTTAGTCTTCTCAAGAGCTACTGATTCACACTGAATCCTCTTAAGGAAAATCCTTTACAAACAATGTAAATACAATATAAGAGTTTCTAATGCTTCTATAAAGCTATAATCACAACAGTGATTTTTCTCTTAAGATTTAAGTACAAAGATTCTATGAAGAATAAGAATGAGAGCTTAAGAATATTTGATTTCTTTTCAGCAAGTGTATAGCTCAAGAGTGTGTAACTGAAGAATGAAGTGAGAGGCTCCTTTTATAGGCAACTGAATTTTCCACGTTGAAAAGAGAGTCCAAAAGGTTTGAGCCTTTTTGTCTTCACATGTACTGACCTTTCCTTGAAATAGATGGCACAGATAAATCCTTTTTGTCTGTGTAAGTGTGTCTAGCACAAATAAGGAAAGAGACGTTGAATGATTCCAACGGATACATTCTTGAAAACATTTCTTCAGTTTCAGCAAGTTCTTCAGAGTTTGAATAGATCAGAGTCTTCTGATGAGATTCAGAACAATGCTGTATCAGAGTCTTCTGCAGCTGTGTGCTTCTAGCGTGTTGATCATTAGAGCATCTTGACACAGAACTTCAGCACTAGGCAGCGTAGGTACTTTCAGAAACTTCTGTAGATCAATGCTTTGAGAAACTCTTCAATCAATATTCTTCTATACTTCTGATGCTTCAGCTTCAGATGCTTCTGATTATCTTCAGATGCTTCTGGCTATCTTCAGATGCTTCTGACTCAGAATGTTCTGGAGCTTCTTTCTTCAGATCCTTCTGGAGACTACGCTCAGGATCTTCTGTAAGGAGCAAGCAGATTCTTCTGTAAGATGCATCTGGCGCTTCAGATTCAGAATAGCTTCTTGTATTCAAAGGCAGATTTGCTTCTAGAGAGTCAATATAATTTTAATCTGCAGTAAAACTCTCAAACAAATTTTAGAGTATATAATTCTTAAATATAAATTTCCTAATAGTTATCATCAAAACAAAGAGTAATTATTAAGAACCAATCTGTGTTCTAACAGTTTTAAGGGAATAAAAGCAAAAGAAGTGTGTATAATAAAGGGAAACTAAAAAGGTTACTTACGGGATAAATGCGTGAATTGGTATGCAATATGTTGGTTCTTCAAGGATTCGACAAGTTACCGACGTATTAGGTGTTTTCAAAAATATTTTAAGAAGAAAATGACGGTTTAAAGACCTTTGTCTCACGATGGTTGTTGACGCTAGTCGCAACTCTAAGGCGGAACGTATGCTGTCGCTATCCCGTTCGGGGTTTAAATTACTTTTTTGAAAACCATTAAGTTCTAATCCCTTTTAAAGCGATGTCGCTGTTTTAAAACGAATGCCTAGTTTTTACTATCTGGTCCTAGCCTCAGCTGTCGCTTGTTGGTTCATACCTTTATGAATTTCCCACTGTTGTGGCAAAACTAATTTTAAATAAGTTCTCGCTGTCGCGACGAACGTTTATTTAGAAAATCAATTTAAAAACTAAAGCCAGAAATAAGTTTGAAAAGGAAAGAATACACCGGTTATCATCGAATCCCATCTGACTACCTATTACATACCGATTAATTTAGTTTAGCCAGACATGGAATATAAACTAATAGCACGTAAACAATGGCGGAAAATATAAGCATGCATCATAATGGGAAAATAAAATTACGATTAATAATTATAATAAAAACCTGTAAATAATTCGATTGGCCTTTGGGAAATCCTCCAAAATGTCGGCAGGATTTAGTCTTGGTACGAATAGCTTGTACAGAATAGAATTGAAAAGTACAAAAAGGAATTGCAAGGAAAGGAGAAGGAAGCAATAAAGAAATCTAAAACTTAAAACACGTGACTGCCCTTCGTGGTCTTGAATGCGGCTCCTCTTTTCCGGTCTCTGCCTCTTCCTTTTATAGATGGAATTCCCAACGGTTAGTTGCTTCAAGAAGTGGGGTTGAGGTCAGAGAAAACAGGAGCTAGTAGTCCACTCTTTTTGGTCTTTGAGGGCACTTACAACACGTGACTGTTAACTGCATATTTTGTCTGCATGACGGTCGTCATGGAATGTGACGGTCGTAATACGCATGACGGTCGTAATGGTCATGTGACGACCGTCATATCAGCAAAATCCGTATCTGCTGTTTTTCATCTGATTTTCATCTGGTTCATCTGTAATTGCTTGTTTTCTTCATCTTGCTCCATTTGAACATGAACTTTGAATACCTGCAAAATACTAGACAAATAACGTGGAAAAACCCAAAATCGGAGTGAAACCAATCATAGATTAGTTAAAATGTATGTCATTATATATATATATGATTTCGCGTTATCAGTTGGCTTGAAGCATAATGATTAAAGCAAGAGTGTTATACTGCTGCTAAGCCATTGTTCTATTTTTCCTAATTTTGCTACTGTCATAGTTTGTTAGCACCAAGAGTCTGTTTGAACTTTCAACTACATTGCATGTATGTTTGTTTTTTACCAATGTTGAGATGATTCATATTAATGTGCTTAGGCATATGAAGATCAACTATGCTTTCTTGAAAGCCATTGGTTTGAGGCATGATGATTGGAAACAAGAATGCCTCTTTCTTCTTTGTTGCTTAACTGTTTTTATATTAAGGCAGTTGATGGCCATTATGTTGAGATGATTCACAACGGCTTGTTGATGATCAACTTGGTTTTGGTTGTGTCTTTGCTGTTTTGAACTGTTTAAGGTAGCAACCTCTCATTGGAGAGTGTATGGTTGTCATGAAAAACATGTTAAGAGCCTCAACATTGTTGTGGTTAAAAAACTGCTTTGGCCCTGTGTTGCACCCCAAAATTTGCCCAACATTTCTTTACCTAGCTTATGTTTCATTTCATTCACATTAGCATTATCATTTGCATTTCATTGACATGTATGCAGGAGATCAAGAGGTATGATAACCAATCAAGGCCTATACAAGACTATGAAGCTAGCCAAGAAGGTTATTCAAGTGTCCAAGGGTTGATATCCTTGTCAGAGAAGTCAAAAGATCCTCAGAGAGAGTGGTTGAAACCAAAAGGGTGTGTCTCCTAACTTGAGAGTTGTGGGAAGACCTCAGATGATTCTGAAGCCATGAAGAAGGACTTGAGGTCTTGAGAGAGCTCATGAGAAGGTTTGAAGATCACTTTGAAGCCTAGACAGGTCATGGTGCAAGATTGAGAAGCCTCAGCCATGAGTGGTGTAAGTAGGGTTTGACTAGGTCAACCCTAGGTCAACTGATGATTTGAACAAGGTTGAGACCTAATTCTAAGGCCATGTGATCATGGATTGATACAGTGAGATGCTATAAGGATGATTCCAAGGTCAACTCATCATGATTGAAGAGTTTGAGAAGTTTCAAGCTAGGGTTTCTAAGGCTTGACAGTGTAAAATCCCCTAGTTTGACCCCTATCTTCAAGGCAGTTTATCTCAAGATGTGATTGTCATCTCATCTTACCCCCAACATGAATGTTGTATAGCTTGATCTTAGCTTTAATTTGAGTTCTAGAAGTCCTTGATAGGATTTGTAGAACTCAAGTTATGACTTTGACAAGTTACAGGTCATCTGAGGTATGTGGATTTGGGGGCTTGAAAGTTACCCAACTTGCATCAAACGTTTTCCCTAGAAGGATGATTCCTATGGACTTTTGGTCAACATGAATGTTGTTCCTTATTCTCTTAGCTTTATAGAGAGTACTAGAAGTCCTTAATAGGGTTTGTAGAACTCAAGTTATGGCTTTGACAAGTCAAGGGAATTTTGGTCATTTGGAGATTACAGGTCATTTCAACCATAAGGCCATAACTCCTATTTCCAAGCTTCAAATGGAAAAATGTTCAACATCAAACTTGTTCAAAATGATGTTTTAAGGCTAGTAAGGAGGTCATGAGATGTTAGAAATGCGTGTAGCTCAAAGTTGCAAAAATGACCTAAAATGAGGGTATAAGTTAAATAAACCAAAGTTGGAAATTGATATTTTCAATCTACACATCCAAACCATGGCATGTAATATATCATTTTGACTCTAGAAAACATTTTAAGAACATTGGTTTAGCCACATTTTTGATTTGAGGTCTAATTTGTGGACTTGCTTTGAAAAGTGATTACTTACATCATAAGTAACATGTGCAAAACCTAGAATCAAGGCATAACCAAGGCCCTTTGCAAGCTAAACACTTTCAAAATGTCACTAGGGGAGAAATTGGAAATGAATGAGGTTGGTTTCAAGCTGAAAACAACATTATGCATAGCATGGCATATGGTTGAAAATCTCATGACATGAGAGATTGAAACTCTCATTAGAAGGATCTAGAGGGTTCTAGATCATCCAAACATTATCTATATATTGAGTAGAAGAGGTTCAGAAGAAAGGTTGGTGATGATTGAAGAAGAGAGCATAGATTGAGATTGAGATTTCTTGGCTTGCAACTGAATTCGGTTTCACCAATTTCTTCACTTTCCATCCGTTTTCTTGATTGCAACTTCTTCCATGGATGCTAGGGATTGAATCCAGATCATAATCCAAGAGAATTTGTGGTTGAATCATGTATGAGCGATTGAATTTTTCCACCTGCAACTCATCATCGGGTTTCAAGATTCAGGAGCTTTCAACCAGTTCTATTGCATACAGAAGCAAGGAAAGGATCCATTGATCGTGTCTGGAAGGTTGTAGAGCTTGATTTGAAGGTTTAGTGCATCTGTTCATCCAAGATTTTCAGGTTAGTAACTTTCTTCCTCTAGCATGAATTAGGTAGAATCAAGATGAATTAGGGTGTTAGATGCATTGTAGAACGGTGTAGGAAGGTTTTCAGATAGTTAATTTGAGAATTAGTGACCAATCTAGGATGTTACCATTTTCGGTTGAGATTTGGTTATGGTGAATCTTGAGGTTTCAGAGAGAATTAAAGGCATGAATGAATTCGTGAGGGAATTCGGGACATATTTCATTAAGGGATCGTGGCCTATAGTGGACTCTAGGTTGAACTAGGGTTGTGGCATGGTGACCGGAGCACCACCGGTGGTGGCCGGAGCTGCGCGTGAAGTTCAGACATTCAAAAGGTTGAAGATGACTCTAGAGCCATTGGATGGGGGTTGGACTTTGACTAAAGACATGATCCAACGGCCACGTTTTAATTTCAAGTTGTGAAGGATCTGAATTAATGAAACGCATCGTTTCACTTGAGTGCTGATGCTGGGCTTAGTGAATTGGCTGATATCCACACCCCCCTGAAGGCCCAATCCATTATATGAACTGATTGTCATTGCTATTTGCACCGTGCATTTATCTTTTTATTGGGATTTCCTTTTATTTTTCCATTTTGTTTATGGTTCTTGAAAAAATCATATAAAATTGAAAAATAATCCAATTAATCCCATTCTTTTTGCACTATATTCATGATTGAGTCTAGTATTTTTTAGAGAAAAAATATTTTCATTTCATGCATTTTATGATTTTATGGGAATTTTATATTTTAATTGATATTAAAATGGTTATGTTTGATACCTAATTTTGTGGAATTTTGTGTGATCATGTGGTGATGATTTTGATCCTGATTTTTATGTGTGTGATTAGCTTAGACATGCATGCTCCCATAGTATTTTTCTCACATTTTTGTGATAAACCTAGGTGGTAGTTTAGGTTGAAACCTTTAGAAGCTCCATTTTTAGGGTTTATGGTTGATACCTTTGGATTTAGATTTAATTTTAGGACTTAATAGATGATTTAGTCCCTGGTTTTTGTATGAGGCATTCTTAATTGAATTAGGATCCCTTAGGAATTTTTGTAGAAATTTATAGGATAGTTTCCTATTTTTGATTGATTTTAGTTTAGGTGCTAGTTTTAGATGATTCTAAGTTACTAACTCAACTAGATTAAATTCTTTAATCCCCTTAGATTAGGGTTTTGCTTTGTTTGCCTTTGGTTGAGATTGAAGACAAGTTGAAGACAAGGTAAGGATGCTTGAGGTTGCTTGAAGTGGCTTGAAGCTTGGGGTTGCTTGTGCCTGAAGGTGTCTGATGAAGATTTAGGAGGTAGGAGCCATAGGGAGAGCCTAGAATTAGAATGACTTCTTTCTCAAATATGGAAAGCATCTTGTGCTTCCATTCCTCCCAATGACTAAAAGTCCTTCTAAGATATTCACATCCCTCCTTTGGAGGGATGAGTGGCTTTATCTGGGAAGTAGAACTCTAAGGGAACCAGTCTCTCATAATGATAAACCCTTACAGGCTTCCTTTGGTTGTCAATAAGCTGTTTATCATTTCCACTCATTCTGTTAAATCAATTGTCTTCTGATTTGAGTATCTTGAAAGATGTTGGACTTGTGTTTGAAGATGAGGACTTCATTGAAGAGTGTGGAAGAGGATGATTCCTTGAGCATTGCCATTGTAGCTGAAGCTTGAAGGGCAAGAAGAACAAGTTGATACTTGAAGACCCAATGGAGATTGAGTGAAGAGCTGAGGCCTAAAGGATTGAAGGATGAAGTTGACACTTCCAGGTGATTGAAGACTACTCTGGGAAGCTGAAGCTTATAGGAGGAGAAGACCAAGTTGATACTGGTGAAGCAAAGAGAGCTGAAACTTGAAGACTAAGTTGACACTTATGAAGAGGATTCAATTGAGATTGAGTGGAGAGCTGAAGCTTGAGGAATAAAGGCAGTTGACACTTACATTGATGCTTGGAGAGCCTGAAGGAATCAAGTTGATACTTGTAGTTAGAAGTGAAGCCTGAAGGTGGAATTGACTGAAGAGCTGAAGCTTGAAGAAGAGAGAACAAGTGGATACTTATGTTTGATGGATTGAAACCCTGGGGAAACAAGTTGATACTTGTCATGAAAGATGATAGCCTTGAAGGGTGGTTGAAGTCTGAAGACTGGGTTGCTGTTAGAAGAGCTGAAGCTTGGAATTGAAAGAGGGGTTGATCTGCTTTCTTTCTTGTCTGTTTTCTTTGCTGTGCTGATGTGCCTTGTTTGACTTGCTTAATGCATTAGAATAAGTTCATATCTAGACTGACTGTAAGCTAGAAGCATGATTGCACTAGAGGTTGAGTTGCTCCCTCTGCTTGTATTTTTACTGTATGGCTTTGCTTGCGGGTATTCGGTAGAGCTCAGCTCCCTTGCCCATGTGGTTTTTATGTTTGCTTGACTGCATCTTATTTTTACTGTATGATTACAGTCACTTATATCTTGCTTGATAGCATGTTATTTCTTCTGTATGATTACTGTTATTCATTATGGCTTGAGGTTGAGATGAGCTTGTGGAGGCTGCTGTCCCACACACATTTCCTCCCTCACTTGCATTGCATGCATTTTACCGTCGTTTACTATTTACTGTTTAAGCTGATGCTTTATCTGTTTCTGTTTATCATTGACATGATCCCTTAGGACTCTCATTCCCTTTGATAAGGAAGTGATGATAGAACTTTAGGTTGAAGCCTATGCATGATAACTTCTAGGATTTCCCTGTTTCAAACCTCGACCATAGGATGAACCCTTGGCATGACAACATTAGGACTTGATAGTCTCCCCGTAGTTGAGCCTGTCCTCTTCTCATCTCAAACAGCTTAAGATACAGTAATCATGAATGATTTCTTTCGTACGTTACGAGCCTTAAGCTATCTGAGAAAGGATTGTTGGAGAGTTTCTTTTCAACAGTCTGGATGTTTAGTATGGCACCCTTTGGGTGACATGCGACGCATTCACTCTCAGGTCATAGTCTTTAGTGCGATTGAAATTGCAAACACAATAAAAAACACTTCTTTCGTAAAAGACAGAAAACAAACTTCAAACCTTTTTTTGCCCTGTGGGACCATAATTCAAAGGGAAGCTTTTCTGAAGAAAAGAGTGTCGTTAACTCCCAGTTCTACCGCAAACGGTAACGCGTAAGTTTCCAAGGGTCGAGCTGCATACATCCAACTGCTGGAACTGTTTGTTAACCCTACTCGATAAAACAGATGAATCTGAATCTCCGTAATCCGTATTAGCCTGAACTACGTAAGCTCTGATCTCTCATACATGTTGAGAGTACGTAGGCACAATACTGTCGTATTGGCGAGCCACCTTCCCCATAACCCGTAGTTAGTCGAACTACGTTGACTCTGATTTCTCATTCTCTGATGAGAATACGTAGGCATAAAGCGCGATGCTTTGCCGAGTCATTTTCTTTTCTTTTCAGACCATCCTAGATAGGTAGATAGATAAACCAACTCGTCCAGTAAACACAACAGGCGTGGATCCCGTCAAGTACGACGGACGTGAGGGGTGCTAATACCTTCCCCTTGCGTAACCGACTCCCGAACCCAGACAACGGTTGCGATGACCTTGTCTTATACCTTTTTCGTCAGGTTTTTCCGATCGTTTCCTTTCCCGCTCCGAGGGATAAATAACGAAAGGTGGCGACTCTTCTGTTTTGCCGGCACCTTATTTTCGCGGAAGCGACAGCTGGCGACACTACTGGGGACTTGATAGTTTCCTGGGATCCAACGTCCCGTATGCGAGTCAGTTTGGGGATCCGACGTCCCCTGCGAGAGTCAATCCTAGCGCTTGTATGATTACTTGTTGGGTTGTGTTTATTTATCGCATTTTATTTCCCGCACTTTATTTCCAGTATGATATGATTATCTGTGCTGTTGTGGGAGGGGCATTCTGATGAGTGAGAAGCCAGACCCAGGCTTGAGTGAACATAGCATTAGTTGTGGAAATTAGTGGGCGCGTGCTTGCTTGGCAGGCACTAGTGTCTCATGAAATCCACGCTCAGACGAGGTTCTCCCGGTTGACTTCTTTTTCAACCCTTTGGGTTGAGGGGGTTGTTGGTTTGGAGGATTGTCGACTCTGGGGACCGATCATTTGGGATTCAGCCGAGTGAGGCCTCTTCATGAGCTGGTGATGCCACACCTTCTGGGTATCATATCACCCCTCTTGAATGTCTGTGACGCTGATGAGCGCATAGGACGCCGAACTTGAGTCAGTTTAGGTCCATACCTGTGAGCAGGGTTGGGTTTGTTGCAGGAAACTTTGACCTCCAGACTACCTGGTTTTCTTGATAGTGAATCAGTTTTGTTGGTACCAGAGGTTCTCATCATCAGATATATGATTGTTCTTGACAGAGCAGAGCTTTGGTCCTGTATCAGAGGACCTTATATTCAGAGATGTGTATTTGTTCTTGACAGAGCAGGTTTTTGTTGGGATCCGAGGATCTCATCTGCAGATAGATGTTTGTTCTTGATAGAGTAGAGTTTTGGTCATGTATCAGAGGTCCTTATTATCAGATGTTTGTTCTTGAAAGAGCAGAGTTTTGGTCCTATATCAGAGGTCCTTATTATCAGATGTTTGTTCTTGATAGAGCAGAGTTTTGGTCCTGTATCAGAGGTCCTTATTATCAGATGTTTGTTCTTGACAGAGCAGATTTATGGTCCTATGTGTGTTCTTGACAGAGCAGATTTGTGGTCCGATACCGGGGTTTTCTTATTATCAAACATAGTGGTTGTTCTTGACAGAGCAGGATTATGGTTTTGTTGATACAGAATCTCCACAACACAGTTGCCTTGATCTCCTGCTGCATGATTGCATTTTACATTGCTTTGCATACCCATTTGCATTTCATTAACGTGTGTCTGTGTTGCAGGTACCGTTTTCCCCGATCCAGGATTTCTTGCCTCCTATTGTATTGTTATGGGTTCTCTGAGGAAGACCGTGGCTTACAAGCTCCCTGCCCCTAATGTGGTTCAGCTGACTGGTTTGATTGGTTTAGCAGATGATTCTGTGAGAGATGAGTTCAGAAAGTCTTACGGCAAATTGCTCAGTTTGGTTCGTAAACCTTCTGCGTTCGAGTTGAATGGGTTGCACGCTCTGCTGCAGTTCTATGATCCTCCGTTGAGATGCTTTACTTTCTAGGATTTTGTTCTCGCACCCACGCTAGAGGAATATGCCGATTTGTTAGGTGTGCCTATCAAGAGGCAGATGCCTTTTGTTCATATGGATGCTGAGCCTAATCTGGCTAGTCTAGCTCCGTCACTTCATCTGGATGCCTCCGAGTTGGTATTGTCTAGTTGGAACAAGGTTCCCGGTTTCTCCTTGCAGTTCTTAGTGGGAAAGGCTCAACAGTGCACCAAAGACGGATGTTGGGTCGTGTTCAACGCCATTCTCGCTCTATGCATATATGGCATCATCCTGTTCCCCAATATGCCCGATTTTGTAGACTTCGATGCCTTCCGCATCTTGGCTTCAGGGAATCCAGTCCCTACCCTGATAGGAGATGTCTACCATTCCATCCACTACAAAAACGAGAAAAGAAGGGGTAAGAATGTCTCGTGCTGTGTGCCCCTACTCTATAGATGGCTTGATAGTCACCTACCCAAGAAGGGCCCCTCCTCTTCGTCTGCAGCCACATCTGAGTGGTCCGAGCGTTTGATGAGTCTATTTGCAGAGGATATTGACTGGTTTGATAGAGATAGATTGGGTACTGAGATCATTTTCAGCTGCAGCGGGTTTCTGAACATGCCTTTGATAGGCAGGAAGGGCTGTGTCAACTATAATCCGTCTTTGCTGGTCCGACAGTTTGCTTATGCTTTGAGAGCTCCGCCGAAGGATGAAGAGGTGCAGGAATATCTATACCTCACTGGTCTTCTAGAGGGGGATATGTTATCTAAGCTTCAGCGCGCTTGGAATGGTATCAGTAAGCGGGGAAACCCATTGCTGGGAAGAAGCAATAGTCAAGCCTACGCTCCATATGTGACGTGGATCAGAGCCAGAGCAGATGCTATAGGGATTCCGTTTCCTCCTGCCAAGCCAGAAAGCCCTCCAGTGATTGAAGAGCCCACCACCGTCCCTATTCAGCAGCATAATCAGGTGTTAGCTGAGAGAGATGAATTGAAAAGGGCAAATGAAGAATTGGAGAAAGAATTGGCTCAACTCAGAAGCGAGAGAAACGAAGTTGTTCATTCCTTCAAGAGGAAAATAGAGCTAGTGAACTAGCTGGGGACAGATCTGACTAAGCAGATAGCTGAGCGTGAGCGCATGGGTCGAGACTTTAAAGTTGTCAATGATGTACTGGCCACGAAGAAGCAGCACTTGGATGAAGCGTATCGGAGGATATCCAAGTTCAACCAGCACTGGAAGGCCACCCTAGCCAACAGGAAAGAGCGGGAGGATAAGCTGATGCGACAGATCTCCAAGCTGAAAGCCCAGGTGAAGGCTAGTGAGAAGAGGTTTGATGAAGAAACCACTCGCAGATATGCCGCCGAAGGCCAACTCAACAGGGCTCTCGCTAACCTGAAGGAGCGCAAACTGACGTTTGAATCCAAAAAGCGGAAATTAGAAGATTGTTTCGGCGAAGGAGCATGGGAAGATTCGGTCGAAGGTCTTCAATACACCATTATGCAGAGAGAGTTGCTCGTCGAAGGGTTACTCACTCGGCCTGATCATCCAGAAACGAGGAATTTGTTAGAAGAGTTTCGCGCCCGTGGCCATACTTGACTATTTGTATTCCTTTCGTTTGATCATTGTTGTATGCTGACCATCACCAGGCTTGTTGGTCGAGGTCATGCTATTGATTCTGCTTGTACTCACTGACGTTGTGTACTGCCTTGATGGGCTTTCTTCATATATATGAGATGTTATTTCCATGACTGGACTCAGACTTCTTATTATCAGCACTGGCACTCAGGCACCAGGATCGGGGGAAATCTCCCTAACGCACATACACACGTTTGCATTTGCATGAAGCATATGCATATCGAGCACTTTGTCGTTTTCCTAACCCTTTTGTGTTTTCAGGTTGTTTCAGGTTGTTCCAGGATTGATCAGAGACCTATCCACCGCTATCCGACCACAGCAAATGAAACCAGAATCATGGAGTAAGTGCAAACTGATGTTCATAAACTCCGCGGAAGAATGGATCGCTTCATGGAGCTCATGCAAGCGGTCGCCAATGGCCAGGATCAGCTCAGAACCTTGGTTCAGCCTCTAGTTTCAAGGGTTGATAGCAATGGCATACTCCATGGTGGGACCGTGTCTATCCCTCCACCAGTTGAAACTCCTCAGAATGGCATCCCCGTGACCGGGGGGAACGGCAGTGCCAACGGCAATGTGATAGCTAACATGGGACTCAATGGTAATACGACAGGCGCCGGTAATGGGAGTCTTGAAGCTAATGTCAATGTTGGGATGGGCAACGACAATGCAGGTGTTGGGAATCTGTTCGGGCCTCAGCCATGGTTAGAAGACCGTCAAGACGATGTGTTCTCGCAGAGAGGTGCTGAAGGGGAGTTGACTGCTGAAGCACGTCTAAGGTTCAAGGCACTCGAGGATAAGATGAGAAGTATCGAGAACCAGAACACCCTGGGCGTTGATATGTCCAAGTTGGGACTGATTGCTGATTTCAAGGTGCCTCCCAAGTTCAAGGTACCTGACTTTGAAAAGTACAAGGGCACCACTTGCCCTCGCGTCCACCTAAGATCATATTACCGGAAAATGTCCGCTCATTCTGAGGACGAGAAGTTGCTGATGCACTTCTTTCAAGACAGTTTATCCGGACCATCCCTCGAATGGTACATGAGTCTGGAGCCTACCAGTGTGCGCACGTGGAAGGACCTTGCTGAAGCATTCGTGCACCACTACCAATACAACAGTGACTTGTCTCCGAACCGAGTCCAACTGCAGAATCTGTCGCAAAGGAACAACGAAGGGTTCAAGGAATACGCCCAGCGGTGGCGTGAATTGGCAGCCAGGGTTCAGCCGCCGATGGTTGAACGTGAGCTTGTGCAGATGTTCGTAGCCACCCTCCCAGGGGTTTATTACGAGAAATTAGTCAGCGGTATGTCCGGAACCTTCTCAGATCTCATTATCACGAGTGAGCACATCGAAAATGGGATCAAACTGGGGAAAATTCAAGGTGATTCATCCTCAGCTGGGGGAGGAAAGAACCCTTATGGTGGCAAAAGACGGGAAGGAGAAACGAGCGCTGTGTCCAATGCTCGAAGGAAGGGTAAAGGCCTTCACCAGCAGGTGGCCAGCATAACTATCCCGGCAGTTCAACAGCCACAGCAGCAGCAGCAGCATCCGAATCAACAGGGGTACAGAAAGTACCAGAATCGGGCACCTCTGTCGAGCCGTCACCTCGAGACACCGCCCATGTCGTACGCGCAACTATTGCAGACTTTGCTTCAGCTACAGTTGATCCAGAAGAGAACCTTGGCTCCCTTGACAGGGGCACCTCCGCCAGGTTATGACGCGAATGCGACTTGTGAGTTTCACTCAGGGGCACCAGGCCACACAATAGAAAACTGCAAAGCCTTCAAGCATAAGGTGCAGGACATGGTGGATGCTAAGATCATCAACTTCTCAGATAATGTGCCAAACGTCACGAAGAACCCTATGCCGGATCATAGGGGAGGTGGAGTAAACGTCATTATTGAAGACAAGAGTTTGGATTTGCTGACTGACGTCAGAGATCTGAAGACACCGCTTAGCTTCGTTAAAGCTAAGTTGATGAAAAGAGGTTTCTTCCCAGGTTGCGGAAAACTGTGCATGGGCTGTGCGACAAGTCCTGATGGATGTGAACAGTTGATAGAGGGGATTCAAAGTCTGATGACCGAGGAAATCCTGCAGTTCAGCCGAAGGGCCGAAAGCGGATTGGGAGAGGTAATGTTGAAGCAAGATGATGAGGTTGCCACAATCACCATCCCTCGCCAGACGATAACTATTTTTGCACCTAGACCGCCCACAATTACCATCACCAAAGTTGGGCCGATACCGTTCGAAAGCACTAATGTTGTCCTGTGGTATTATGGGGCAGAAGTCTACTACAACGGACAAAAGTTGGAACTAGAACCGTTTGGGTCGTCTGTGGAGAACCTTGCGGGAATCAGCGGAATCACTCGCAGCGGGAGAGTGTTTGCACCCCCAGAGGTCGTGGTAGACAAAGCGGGCAGAGCTGATGCAACTGATAAAGGTAAAAGTAAAGTCGTTGAAGAGATCCCTCGTGGGGTAGAAAAAGACTTACTTGTTAAAGACGCCGAGGAATTTATGAGGTTGATTAAAAAGAGTGACTACAAGATTGTGGATCATCTCCATCAAACACCCTCGAAGATTTCCATCCTGAATCTGTTGCTGTGTTCTGAAGCACACCGCAACACACTGCTGAAGGTGTTGAACGCCGCATATGTACCGCAGGAAATATCAGTAAACCAGCTGGAAGAGGTCGTAGCCCACGTAAATGCTAGAAATGGGTTAGGTTTCACTGACCTAGAGCTGACGCCGAAGGGGAGGAACCACAATAGCGCTCTGCACATCCTGATAGAGTGTAGGGGAACGATTATGTCTCACGTGTTGGTAGACACAGGGTCGTCGCTCAATGTTCTTCCGAAGAAGGCATTAATGAAGTTAGATACTCGCGGAGTGATTTGCACACCCAGTGATCTGGTTGTGAAAGCATTCGATGGAACCAAACGCCATATTTTCGGGGAGGTGACGTTGCCAATCCAAGTCGGCCCGGAAACATTCGACGCGATCTTTTACATTATGGACATCATGCCTGCCTACAGTTGTCTCTTGGGCCGGCCGTGGATCCATGCTGCTGGAGCCGTGACCTCCACGTTGCACCAAAAGCTCAAGTATGTTGTCGGAGGTAGCATCATGACTGTATGTGGCGAGGAAGACATAATGGTGAGCCATTTGTCGTCCTTCAAATATGTTGAGATGGATGGGGAAATCCACGAAACCCTATGCCAAGCGTTCGAAGCTGTTAAAGTCAAGGACGTAGCTCCTGTAGTCACTGAAAAGCCAGAGATGACTCTCTCCTCCTTCAAGGAAGCCCGGGTTGTTGTCTAAGCCGGATCTACCCCAGGCTGGGGGCGAGTTTTGGAGATACCTAACAAGCAAGACAAGTTTGGGTTGGGATACTCTCCTGCGGCTGAAGCCTCCTCTTCTGGAAATGCGTCGCGAGGTAAAGGGCCGATCCAGTTTACTAGTGGCGGGGTGATATTCGAAAGTGTCAACGTAGTGTCTGAAGACAACAGAGATAGCGACTGTGACTTAGACTCTTGGATCCAGCCAAGCAAGCCAGGCGAAAGCCTCAACAACTGGTCCGTCAAGGATATCATCCAGATGACAAGTGAAGAGTAATGATTTACTTTTTCCAATCATTGTATAACCTTATGTCCTACCCGGGGCATAGTGGTTTTATTGTCAGGGCCTTGTTTGATTATGTACATGCATTTTATCAATAAATCAAAAGGCGTTTTTCTTCGTATTCAAATATTGTGATCTCTGTTATTCCTGTTTTATATTTGTTTTGAAAAACAATAAAATGGCAATGAGGTTTGTGCTAACCTGCATATCCTTGTTTTAAGCTTAACCCTTGTTATTGCAGGATCCACATAACAGATGACATCGACTCTGGACCTTCTACGACTCACTTCGACTTCGATTGCCCGATCTATCAAGCCGAAGAAGAGATTGATGAAGACGAAGACCTTCCTGAAGAGTTGGCCCGCTTGTTGAAACAAGAAGAGAAAGTTATTCTGCCTCACGAAGAAGAGATCGAAATTGTGAATTTGGGCTCTGAAGAACTTGTCAGGAATGTCAGGATAGGGGTTGCATTACGGAGTGATGTCAAGCGAAGACTGGTCAAGATGCTAAGAGAGTATAGTGACGTCTTTGCTTGGTCATACGAAGATATGCCCGGACTTGATACTGACATTGTGGTCCACCACTTGCCGCTGCGAGAAGATTGTCCTCCCGTTAAGCAGAAGCTTAGGAGGACACGACCAGATATGGCCGTTAAGATCAAAGAAGAAGTGCAAAAGCAGCTTGATGCTGGCTTCTTAGCGGTCACGACTTACCCTCCGTGGGTCGCCAACATAATGCCTGTACCGAAGAAGAACGGTAATGTACAAATGTGCGTCGATTATCGGGATTTGAATAGAGCGAGCCCTAAAGATGATTTACCGCTGCCTCATATTGATGTGCTGGTCGACAATACAACTCAGTTCTCCGTATTTTCATTCATGGATGGCTTATCCGGCTACAATCAGATCAAGATGGCGCCGGAGGACATGGAGAAAACTACGTTTATCACGCCTTGGGAACATTTTGCTACAAGGTAATGCCTTTCGGTCTGAAGAACGCAGGGGCCACTTACCAACGAGCAATGGTTACTTTGTTTCATGATATGATTCATCATGAGATTGAAGTCTATGTTGATGACATGATTGCGAAGTCCCAAACGGAGGAGGGGCATCTGGTCAATTTGCTGAAGCTTTTTTAGAGGATTAGGAAGTTCAGGTTGAGGCTGAATCCTAACAAGTGTACTTTCGGAGTACGGTCGGGAAAACTACTGGGGTTTATCGTGAGCGAAAGAGGCATCGAGGTTGATCCTGCGAAGATTAAAGCGCTACAAGAAATGCCAGTGCCAAAAACAGAAAAAGAAGTTCATGGTTTCCTGGGCAGAATAAACTACATTGCAAGGTTTATCTCTAAGCTCACGGCCACGTGTGAACCAATGTTCAAACTGCTGAAAAAAGACCAGGAGATTATCTGGAACGAGGATTGCCAGAAGGCATTTGACAAGATAAAACAGTATCTGCAGGAACCTCCGATCTTGATACCCCCAGTGGCCGGACGATCACTAATCATGTACTTGACAGTTCTTGAGAATAGTATGGGTTGTGTTCTCGGTCAGCACGACGAGACGGGTAGAAAGGAGCATGCCATTTATTACTTGAGTAAAAAGTTCACAGACTGTGAATCTCGCTACTCGATGCTGGAGAAAACGTGTTGTGCACTAGCCTGGGCTGCCAAACGTTTACGACAGTACATGCTCAATCACACCACCATGCTAATTTCGAAGATGGATCTGATCAAGTACGTCTTCGAGAAGCAAGCGCTTTCGGGCAGGATTTCCATATGGCAAATGGTGTTGACGGTATATGACATTCAGTACGTTTCCCATAAGGCCATTAAGGGAAGCGTATTGTCTGATTACCTTGCCGAACAACTGATCGAAGATTACCAGCCGATGAAATTTGAATTCTCTGATGAGGATATCATGTTTCTTAAAGCGAAAGATTGCGATGAACCGTTGCCCGACGAGGGGCCGGATAGGAAATCCCAGTGGAAGTTGATATTCGAAGGGGCGGTTAATTCTTACGGAAGTGGCATTGGGGCGATCATCACGACTCCCCAAGGATCCCACATCCCGTTTACTGCGAGACTGACCTTTCCGGTCACCAATAACGAAGCGGAGTACGAAGCATGCATCATGGGTCTGGAAGATGCAATTGATTTGAGAATCAAGAACCTAGACGTATATGGTGACTCGACA
>CAWUDS030006658.1:2919231-2951310 GCA_963859935.3 Lathyrus sativus
GAGTACGGTCGGGAAAACTACTGGGGTTTATCGTGAGCGAAAGAGGCATCGAGGTTGATCCTGCGAAGATTAAAGCGCTACAAGAAATGCCAGTGCCAAAAACAGAAAAAGAAGTTCATGGTTTCCTGGGCAGAATAAACTACATTGCAAGGTTTATCTCTAAGCTCACGGCCACGTGTGAACCAATGTTCAAACTGCTGAAAAAAGACCAGGAGATTATCTGGAACGAGGATTGCCAGAAGGCATTTGACAAGATAAAACAGTATCTGCAGGAACCTCCGATCTTGATACCCCCAGTGGCCGGACGATCACTAATCATGTACTTGACAGTTCTTGAGAATAGTATGGGTTGTGTTCTCGGTCAGCACGACGAGACGGGTAGAAAGGAGCATGCCATTTATTACTTGAGTAAAAAGTTCACAGACTGTGAATCTCGCTACTCGATGCTGGAGAAAACGTGTTGTGCACTAGCCTGGGCTGCCAAACGTTTACGACAGTACATGCTCAATCACACCACCATGCTAATTTCGAAGATGGATCTGATCAAGTACGTCTTCGAGAAGCAAGCGCTTTCGGGCAGGATTTCCATATGGCAAATGGTGTTGACGGTATATGACATTCAGTACGTTTCCCATAAGGCCATTAAGGGAAGCGTATTGTCTGATTACCTTGCCGAACAACTGATCGAAGATTACCAGCCGATGAAATTTGAATTCTCTGATGAGGATATCATGTTTCTTAAAGCGAAAGATTGCGATGAACCGTTGCCCGACGAGGGGCCGGATAGGAAATCCCAGTGAAGTTGATATTCGAAGGGGCGGTTAATTCTTACGGAAGTGGCATTGGGGCGATCATCACGACTCCCCAAGGATCCCACATCCCGTTTACTGCGAGACTGACCTTTCCGGTCACCAATAACGAAGCGGAGTACGAAGCATGCATCATGGGTCTGGAAGATGCAATTGATTTGAGAATCAAGAACCTAGACGTATATGGTGACTCGACACTTGTAATCAACCAGATTAGAGGGGAGTGGGAGACTCGTCAATCGAATTTGGTTCCGTACATGAATTATGCCAGAAGGCTGCTTCCGTTCTTTGATCGAGTGGAACTCCATCATGTGCCCAGAGCTGAAAGCCAGATGGCTGATGCCTTAGCCACGTTGGCTTCGATGTATAAATTAAATTTTTGGAATGAAGCTCCAAGAATTGTCCTTTCTCGTCTTGATAGACCTGCATTCGTCTTTGCGATCGAGGAAGCCGCCGACGGCAAGCCATGGTTCCATGATATCCAGACCTTCCTTATGACTAAGGAGTATCCTGCGGGAGCATCAACCCAGGATAAGAAGACTCTGAGGAGGCTGTCTGGAAATTTTTATCTCAATCCTGATGGAGTTTTGTATAAAAGAAACCACGATCTCGTGCTGCTCAGATGTGTAGATGAGAAAGAAGCGAGTATGCTCATGGAAGAAGTCTATGAAGGCACATTTGGTACGCACGCCGACGGACATGCTATGATGAGAAAGATCCTGAGAGAAGGATACTACTGGCTGACGATGGAATCAGATTGCTTTAAATTCACGAAGAGATGTCATAAATGCCAGATTTATGCTGATAAAGTTCATGTGCCGCCGTGCCCGTTAAATGTCATGTCCTCCCCGTGGCCGTTCTCCATGTGGGGCATCGACATGATAGGCAAGATCGAGCCCACTGCATCTAACGGTCACCGCTTCATTCTAGTAGCTATCGACTACTTCACCAAGTGGGTGGAGGCAGCCTCGTATGCTAATGTGACCAAGCAGGTGGTGGCTAAATTCATAAAGAGGGATATCATCTGTCGTTACGGAATTCCCGAGCGGATCATTAATGATAATGGTTCGAACCTGAATAACAAGATGATGAAGGAGCTGTGCCAGAGTTTCAAGATTGAACACCACAACTCATCTCCTTACCGGCCGAAGATGAATGACACCGTTGAAGCGGCCAATAAGAACATTAAGAAGATTGTTCAGAAGATGGTTGTGACCTACAAGGATTGGCACGAGATGTTGCCATTCGCATTGCACGGTTATCGTACAACGGTATGTACATCAACCGGGGCAACTCCTTTCTCCTTAGTGTACGGTATGGAAGGTGTCCTACCGTTAGAAGTGGAGATCCCTTCTTTGCGAGTTTTGATTGACGTGAAACTCGATGAGGCAGAATGGATTAAGAACCGATTAAACTAGCTCAGCCTGATGGACGAGAAGAGGTTGGCATCAATTGCATATGGTCGTCTGTACCAAATCCAAATGAAGAAAGCTTATGATAAGAAGGTGCCTCCTAGAAGCTTTCAGACGGGTGATCTCGTCCTGAAGAAGATTCTTCCTCCACACTCCGATCACTGGGGCAAGTGGACTCCCAATTACGAAGGTCCGTACGTCGTCAGCAAGGTCTTTTCGGGAGGAGCTTTGTTGTTATCCACGATGGATGGCGAAGATTTTGCATCCCCGGTGAACGCGGACGCAGTTAAAAAATACTTTGCTTAAAAGAGACCCGCTGGAAAGAAAAAGAGTATCCAGGCAAAAATGGGGCATCCCGGCGAACCATAAAAAAGGAAAAAGGTTCGGGAAAAAATTAGGGATATAAAGAAAAGAATGTACACCCGCAAAGTCGAAAACCCAGAAGGGAGACTTTGGCAAAAAAGGGTATCCCGGTGAATCGAAAATCCGAAAGGGCGATTCAGGCAAAAGTTAGGGATTTGAAAAAGCAAATGACTGCGTTCCGCATGTGGACTTTCATTGTTTAGTGGTTTGGAAGACCTGAAGGCCATTCATCTGAATCAATCTCTTCTGAAGCTGAAGCGTCGAAGAAGTATCGAAGTCGAGTGGGTCATAGAGGGATCAACTCATGGTGTTCGTCTACGCCTCGTTGCCGACATTTGTGTATATACTGATGTATATTCATGTTTTATATTTGCGCAGCTTCCTCATTCCAGGAGCTTGCATCTGTTGTAAAACGTTTTTACCCATTCAGGGGTTCGTTATCAATAAAATGTATACTATTCAACAATTCTGTTTGTTTGTTTAGCATTTACCTGCTTTGTTTGCTAAAAAGAACGCCGATGTTTTTGACAAAATGCGCATGCATAAACTTACTGGCATAGGCCACTGATTGTTGAAATAATGAATTACTTGAACATTGTCACAAGATGATAACCTTGATAGGTCCCTTTGAGAAGGGTATCTTGTCTGTTTGTTTGTGTTGTTGCAGGCAGCATATTCCAGGCAGTACGCCGTATGCGTCCCCAAGCAGGATGATTCCTTCTTCTCCATCGAAGTTCAGCAGCCTCTCCCCGCAGAGTATGAATCGGAGATCGTCAAGCATTGATATGTTTCCCCAGGCAGAGAAGATTCTCTCCCCAGTCAGATGCATCCTGAAGGAATGGCATCTCCCCAGCTGAGTCATACACTGAAGTGTGCAGCACTCGATAGTCCAAGACTGAAGTCTCCAACGGAATCAAGATTCCCCACAGAGTCGTACTCTCCCTAGCAAGCAGGATGATTCCTTCTTCTCCAGCCGAGTATGCAAAATCCCAAGAGAGCCGAGTCCTTGGAAGCCGCTCGGGCCATGATTGGTTGAATAGATGATGTTGTATTTCCCCGCCGGAGTCGTTACCTCCAGGAAAGTTTTGTTGCGAATGCCATGCAGTCTGTTTCTGCGATTGACATCGCTTTCCGCAGCAGGTCCAGGTTCTCGTAGAGCTTCATTCCCCTGCGGCAGTCGACTGAAGTTTGCTTCCCCATGCGGAGTCTGATTGAGATTGGTGTGACCTTCTCTCCTCGGCAAGATGATTCCTCTGTCCCCCCAGAGTGGTTCTTTCTCCTTGACAGGAGGATTCTCCCTTCAACATTTATTTTGCTGACAGGATCGCAGCATTCTGCATGAGTGCATAGCATTTATCATAAACGCGTAGCATTTCCATCGTGTGGAGCATTGCGCCGTTGTCAAAGCATAGGCATATGAAACATGAGCTAGGTCGTTACCGTTCTTGTTTTGCAGGTGTTACTCCACAGAGTCGCTTGCTCAAGATGATTCTTGAATTCCCCAGCAAAGTCGTTTGCCCGAGATGATTCTTAAAATCCCCTGTGAAGTCGCCAGAGTGGGTTGCTCAGGTTGATGCTTAGAGTCCCCGGCAGAGTGTTTGCTCAGGATGATTCCTGAAATCTCCAGCAGAGTTATTAGTTCAGGATGATTCTTGAAGTCCCCACGGAGTTATTTGTCCAAGATGATTCTTGAAGTCCTCAGCAGAGTTAACTCACCCAGAATGATTTCTGGATCCTCGAAGCAGAGTTACTTGATAGTTCTCCAGAATCCCCAGCGGAGGTGTGTCGTCCCCAGCAGGTTTCTGAACAGCGAAGCTGAAACTTCCCTTGAAGACTTGATGATTGAAGTCCAACCGTATTGACGAAGCAGTTCTCTTAGCTGATGCGGAGTGCCCGATGGCAGAAGTTTGGATATCCCCAATTGGTTCATGATTGACCCAGAATTCTATTCCCGACTTATTGATGAAGTCCGGCTGATGCCCGAAAATTTCTGTGAATGCCCAATGGCATGATTAACTTGATTGTTAATTTGATGAGTCCCGGAGAATCTTGATGCCTGACGGCATGATCGACCGTGTATCACCGGTTACCGTGCGACCAATCTCCCAGCTAGTTGTCGTGCAGCTAATATTTCAGTTTTCGAAGATTTGTTCCCATCAGAGTACCGTGTACTTGTGCAGTTGGCAAATTTCTGGGTTTGTCGGTATTCAACCGCCTTTTACCTTGATCGTTTGAGAGCCGTTCGCTGCTCACCCAGTCAGGTTCGAGCCATTTGAATAGGGGCAGCTGTTGCACCCCAAAATTTGCCCAACATTTCTTTACCTAGCTTATGTTTCATTTCATCCACATTAGCATTATCATTTGCATTTCATTGACATGTATGCAGGAGATCAAGAGGTATGATCACCAATCAAGGCCTATACAAGACTATGAAGCTAGCCAAGAAGGTTATTCAAGTGTCCAAGGGTTGATATCCTTGTCAGAGAAGTCAAAAGATCCTCAGAGAGAGTGGTTGAAACCAAAAGGGTGTGTCTCCTAACTTGAGAGTTGTGGGAAGACCTCAGATGATTCTGAAGCCATGAAGAAGGACTTGAGGTCTTGAGAGAGCTCATGAGAAGGTTTGAAGATCACTTTGAAGCCTAGACAGGTCATGGTGCAAGATTGAGAAGCCTCAGCCATGAGTGGTGTAAGTAGGGTTTGACTGGGTCAACCCTAGGTCAACTGATTATTTGAACAAGGTTGAGACCTAATTCTAAGGCCATGTGATCATGGATTGATACAGTGAGATGCTATAAGGATGATTCCAAGGTCAACTCATCATGATTGAAGAGTTTGAGAAGTTTCAAGCTAGGGTTTCTAAGGCTTGACAGTGTAAAATCCCCTAGTTTGACCCCTATCTTCAAGGCAGTTTAGCTCAAGATGTGATTGTCATCTCATCTTACCCCCAACATGAATGTTGTAGAGCTTGATCTTAGCTTTAATTTAGGTTCTATAAGTCCTTGATAGGATTTGTAGAACTCAAGTTATGACTTTGACAAGTTACAGGTCATCTGAGGTATGTGGATCTAGGGGCTTGAAAGTTACCCAACTTGCACCAAACCGTTTCCCTAGAAGGATGATTCCTATGGACTTTTGGTCAACATTAATGTTGTTCCTTATTCTCTTAGCTTTCTAGAGAGTACTATAAGTCCTTGATAGGGTTTGTAGAACTCAAGTTATGGCTTTGACAAGTCAAGGGCATTTTGGTCATTTGGAGATTACAGGTCATTTCAACCATAAGGCCATAACTCCTATTTCCAAGATTCAAATGGAAAGATGTTCAACATCAAACTTGTTCAAAATGATGTTTTAAGGCTAGTAAGGAGGTCATGAGATGTTAGAAATGCGTGTAGCTCAAAGTTGCAAAAATGACCTAAAATGAGGGTATAAGTTAAATAAACCAAAGTTGGAAATTGATATTTTCAATCTACACATCCAAACCATGGCATGTAATATATCATTTTGACTCTAGAAAACATTTTAAGAACATTGGTTTAGCCACATTTTTGATTTGAGGTCTAATTTGTGGACTTGCTTTGAAAAGTGATTACTTACATCATAAGTAACATGTGCAAAACCTAGAATCAAGGCATAACCAAGGCCCTTTGCAAGCTAAACACTTTCAAATGTCACTAGGGGAGAAATTGGAAATGAATGAGGTTGGTTTCAAGCTGCAAACAACACTATGAATAACATGGCATATGGTTGAAAATCTCATGACATGAGAGATTGAAACTCTCATTAGAAGGATCTAGAGGGTTCTAGATCATCCAAACATCATCTATATATTGAGTAGAAGAGGTTCAGATGAAAGGTTGGTGATGATTGAAGGAGAGAGCATAGATTGAGATTGAGATTTCTTGGCTTGCAACTGAATTTGGTTTCACCAATTTCTTCACTTTCCATCCGTTTTCTTGATTGCAACTTCTTCCATGGATGCTAGGGATTGAATCCAGATCATAATCCAAGAGAATTCGTGGCTGAATCGTGTATGAGCGATTGAATTTTTCCACCTGCAACTCACCATCGGGTTTCAAGATTCAGGAGCTTTCAACCAGTTTTATTGCATACAGAAGCAAGGAAAGGATCCATTGATCGTGTCTGGAAGGTTGTAGAGCTTGATTTGAAGGTTTAGTGCATCTGTTCATCCAAGATTTTCAGGTTAGTAACTTTCTTCCTCTAGCATGAATTAGGTAGAATCAAGATGAATTAGGGTGTTAGATGCATTGTAGAACGGTGTAGGAAGGTTTTCAGATAGTTAATTTGAGAATTAGTGACCAATCTAGGATGTTACCATTTTCGGTTGAGATTTGGTTATGGTGAATCTTGAGGTTTCAGAGAGAATTAAAGGCATGAGTGAATTCGTGAGGGAATTTGGGACATGTTTCATTAAGGGATCGTGGCCTATAGTGGACTCTAGGTTGAACTAGGGTTGTGGAATGGTGACCGGAGCACCACCGGTGGTGGCCGAAGCTGCGCGCGAAGTTCAGACATTCAAAAGGTTGAAGATGACTCTAGAGCCATTGGATGGGGGTTGGACTTTGACTGAAGACATGATCCAACGACAACATTTTAATTTCAAGTTGTGAAGGATCTGAATTAATGAAACGCATCGTTTCACTTGAGTGCTGATGTTGGGCTTAGTGAATTGGCTGATATCCACACCCCCCTGAAGGCCCAATCCATTATATGAACTGATTGTCATTGCTATTTGCACCATGCATTTATCTTTTTATTGGGATTTCCTTTTATTTTTCCATTTTGTTTATGGTTCTTGAAAAAATCATATAAAATTGAAAAATAATCCAATTAATCCCATTCTTTTTGAATTATATTCATGATTGAGTCTAGTATTATTTAGAGAAAAAATATTTTCATTTCATGCATTTTCTGATTTTATGGGAATTTTATATTTTAATTGATATTAAAATGGTTATGTTTGATACCTAATTTTGTGGAATTTTGTGTGATCATGTGGTGATGATTTTGATCCTGATTTTTTTGTGTGTGATTAGCTTAGACATGTATGCTCCCATAGTATTTTTCTCACATTTTTGTGAGGAACCTAGGTGGTAGTTTAGGTTGAAACCTTTAGAAGCTCCATTTTTAGGGTTTATGGTTGATACCTTTGGATTTAGATTTAATTTTAGGACTTAATAGATGATTTAGTCCCTAGTTTTTGTATGAGGCATTCTTAATTGAATTAGGATCCCTTAGGATTTTTTATAGAAATTTATAGGATAGTTTCCTATTTTTGATTGATTTTAGTTTAGGTGCTAGTTTTAGATGATTCTAAGTTACTAACTCAACTAGATTAAATTCTTTAATCCCCTTAGATTAGGGTTTTGCTTTGTTTGCCTTTGGTTGAGATTGAAGACAAGTTGAAGACAAGGTAAGGATGCTTGAGGTTGCTTGAAGTGGCTTGAAGCTTGGGGTTGCTTGTGCCTGAAGGTGTCTGATGAAGATTTAGGAGGTAGGAGCCATAGGGAGAGCCTAGAATTAGAATGACTTCTTTCTCAAATATGGAAAGCATCTTGTGCTTCCATTCCTCCCAATGACTAAAAGTCCTTCTAAGATATTCACATCCCTCCTTTGGAGGGATGAGTGGCTTTATCTGGGAAGTAGAACTCTGAGGGAACCAGTCTCTCATAATGATAAACCCTTACAGGCTTCCTTTGGTTGTCAATAAGTTGTTTATCATTTCCACTCATTCTGTTAAATCAATTGTCTTCTAATTTGAGTATCTTGAAAGATGTTGGACTTGAGTTTGAAGATGAGGACTTCATTGAAGAGTGTGGAAGAGGATGATTCCTTGAGCATTGCCATTGTAGCTGAAGCTTGAAGGGCAAGAAGAACAAGTTGATACTTGAAGACCCAATGGAGATTGAGTGAACAGCTGAGGCCTAAAGGATTGAAGGATGAAGTTGACACTTCCAGGTGATTGAAGACTACTCTGGGAAGCTGAAGCTTGTAGGAGGAGAAGACCAAGTTGATATTGGTGAAGCAAAGAGAGCTGAAGCTTGAAGACTAAGTTGACACTTATGAAGAGGATTCAATTGAGATTGAGTGAAGAGCTGAAGCTTGAGGAATAAAGGCAGTTGACACTTACATTGATGCTTGGAGAGCCTGAAGGAATCAAGTTGATACTTGTAGTTAGAAGTGAAGCCTGAAGGTGGAATTGACTGAAGAGCTGAAGCTTGAAGAAGAGAGAACAAGTGGATACTTATGTTTGATGGATTGAAACCCTGGAGAAACAAGTTGATACTTGTCATGAAAGATGATAGCCTTGAAGGGTGGTTGAAGTCTGAAGACTGGGTTGCTGTTAGAAGAGCTGAAGCTTGGAATTGAAAGAAGGGATGATATGCTTTTTTTCTTGTCTGTTTTCTTTGTTGTGCTGATGTGCCTTGTTTGACTTGCTTGATGCATTAGAATAACTTCATATCTAGACTGACTGTAAGCTAGGAGCATGATTGCACTAGAGGTTGAGTTGCTCCCTCTGCTTGTATTTTTACTGTATGGCTTTGCTTGCGGGTATTCGGTAGAGCCCAGCTCCCTTGCCCATGTGGTTTGTGTTTGCTTGACAGCATCTTATTTTTACTGTATGATTACAGTCACTTATATCTTGCTTGATAGCATGTTATTTCTTCTGTATGATTATTGTTATTCATTCTGACTTGAGGTTGAGATGAGCTTGTGGAGGCTGTTGTCCCACACACATTTCCTCCCTCACTTGCATTGCATGCATTTTACCGTCGTTTACTGTTTAAGCTGATGCTTTATCTGTTTCTGTTTATCATTGACATGATCCCTTAGGACTCTCATTCCCTTTGATAAGGAAGTGATGATAGAACTTTAGGTTGAAGCCTATGCATGATAACTTCTAGGAGTTCCCTGTTTCAAACCTCAACCATAGGATGAACCTTTGGCATGACAACATTAGGACTTGATAGTCTCCCCGTAGTTGAGCCTGTCCTCTTCTCATCTCAAACAGCTTAAGATACAGTAATCATGAATGATTTCTTTCGTACGTTACGAGCCTTAAGCTATATGAGAAAGGATTGTTGGAGAGTTTCTTTTCAACAGTCTGGATGTTTAGTATGGCACCCTTTGGGTGACATGCGACGCATTCACTCTCAGGTCATAGTCTTTAGTGCGATTGAAATTGCAAACACAATAAAAAACACTTCTTTCGTAAAAGACAAAAAACAAACTTCAAACCTTTTTTTGCCCCGTGGGCCCATAATTCAAAGGGAAGCTTTTCTGAAGAAAAGAGTGTCGTTAACTCCCAGTTCTACCGCAAACGGTAACGCGTAAGTCTCCAAGGGTCGAGCTGCGTACATCCAACTGCTGGAACTGTTTGTTAACCCTACTCGATAAAACAGATGAATCTGAATCCCTGTAATCCGTATTAGCCCGAACTACGTAAGCTCTGATCTCTCATACCTGTTGAGAGTACGTAGGCACAATACTGACGTATTGGCGAGCCACCTTCCCCATAACCCGTAGTTAGTCGAATTACGTTGACTCTGATTTCTCATTCTCTGTTGAGAATACGTAGGCATAAAGCGCGACGCTTTGCCGAGTCATTTTCTTTTCTTTTCAGACCAGCCTTGATAGGTAGATAGATAAACCAACTTGTCCAGTAAATACAACAAGCGTGGATCCCGTCGAGTACGACAAACGTGAGGGGTGCTAATACCTTCCCCTTGCGTAACCGACTCCCGAACCCAGACAACGGTTGCGATGACCTTGTCTTATACCTTTTTCGTCAAGTTTTTCTGATCGTTTCTTTTCTCGCTCCGAGGGATAAATAACGAAAGGTGGCGACTCTTCTGTTTTGCCGGCACCTTATTTTCGCGGAAGCGACACCCTGTCCTGTTTTGTTCTTGAGTAGAGTTTACTAATACACCTTGTTGAACTTTTAGGGCAAAGTTTTCGTGGACTGTTTGTGGAGCTGTCTAGGTTTAATTTAGCTTTCCTTATTGGATTTGTGATTTTGCACCCTCATGTTGTGTTGGATCAGTTTTTTTGGCAATCTTAAAGTCATGACTATGTGGTCATTGGACTGTTCTTGAAAACCTGTTACTGTCCAGTTTTGTTGTTATGATCTTCTATTTGGTTTTTCATAGTTTACATCCTTCTTGTGTAGAACCTTTTTTAAAAAATGACCTCAGGCCTTGGTTAAGGTAGTAGCATGAAGGGCTTCCTACTGCTACTTTGTTTGGCTGTAAAGCTGTTTTATTTAAGTTATAACTTCTGGTGTGCTCAGACTGTTTAGATTTTACAAGACCTTTTGGTTTGAGAATTTGAGTTTGTTAACTCAGGTATAGGTTTTTGTTAGTAGGAGCATTTGGTTTATACTTTTGATTTACATCTGAGATGTTTGTTTGGGACAGAGGTGATTAGCCAGGTTTATTGCAATGAGAGTGTTGGGCTGGTTAGTGGAGTCATCCTGCTGCAAGTGGGAGTCCTTTGAGTGTCTCAGCTTTTTCCAGCAGTTTGTTTAGAAGGGCGTGGATTTGTCATTAGAGTGAAGACTACCACCAGGGTTTAGGTGTTGATTGTGAATCCTTGCTACTGTTAGAGCATTAGGTGTTTTGTTATGCTAAGAATCATGAAAACTGGGTGGCATGGATTTGTAACTGATGGATTGCTTTGGTTTTGAAGGAGCCATTTTGAGTGTGTTAATTCAAGCAGCTGCCAACATGTTTTGATTTGGACTGCTGGTTGTGTAGGTTCTGAATTTGCCTTTTTGTGTTTAGTGCGACTTAGACCATTTACCGCTGTCATGAAATTTGTGGACTGACTTGCTATCTCTAGTCCCCCATACATGTTGGATCTTACCTTGAATCAGTTGTGAGCATCTTAAAATCTCAGAAGTCTTATTTGTTCTTTGGAAGCTAAGTGTAATGGCTTGACAGTCTCACCCTAGGTTTTAGGATTTGTTTGCCAAACTGTTTGTGTTGGAGTGTCTTAGGCATGTTAGTCTGTGAACCTGCTCAAATATATTGCTATTTTTACTTTTCAAAATACTCTTGTGTGATTGTTTTTATCATGTTTTTTTTTAAATCTGTCACTGAAGTCATGACAGTTTGTTTGGAAACACCAAGATATGATTGTCAAGACTCTAAGTACATTGAGTTAACAAGTTTTGTTTTGAGGTTTTAATTTTCCAATTCATTGCTGGCTGTTTAGACCTTTTTACTAGAAATTGGTTTGTGTTTGCTTTAGCAAGAGTGTTAGCTTTCATCTAAGAAACAGTTTTTGATTAGTGTGTGAGTTTGACATTGTGTAAGCAAGCTGTTACTGTCATTGAAATGTATGGTTGGATTTTTGTCACTTGGTGGATTTGTCATGTGCAGCAGGGTTTACTAATCATGATATCAGTTTTTAAGTAGTCTAGGTAGAGTCTAGTTCAGTGCTTAGAGGTTTCCTTTGTGTGAGTATTGTTGTTCTAGCTTGATGTTATGAAGTGCCTTGTTGAAACCATAACAAGACTGAGATTTCAAACATTGACAGCATAGTATTTAAGTGCTTGGCTTCTCATTCAGCACACTGTCCAGTTCTTGTGGAGAGAAAAACCAACTCAGATTTCCATTAGAACTTTGTTTAGGTTCCTTTGTTTTAGATGATGCTTAATGGAAGGAAGGCAAGGCTTGAACTGTGCAGTTTGAGCATGTGGATATCATTGTTTGAGGGTAGGTTCAGCAGTTAGTTTGTCATTTGAAAAAACTAGAACTTATTGATTAGGATGAACTGCTTTAACTCATTTGATCAAGCCGTGTCATTCATGTTGCTAAATCAGTGTGGCATTTGTGCTTGTATGTTGATTGGAATTCATCAATTTGTATTGAAATACCAATGATACTTTGTCGTGGCCATGCTGTTTTGTTGGTAGCCAGCTCTTGCTTTTCATAGCAGCTCACGTGCCAACTTTTTGTTTTGTTGTTTTTAGATCAAGCTTTATGCTAGAACTTACTCAGTTTCATATTTGTAACTTGCTCAAACCATCCTTGGTCTTTAATTATGCCTGTCTCAGTTTCATTAACTCAAAATGCATTTCCAAGCTCCATTATGCATGTCCCTTCGAATTTCAGTGTGTGAGCATTATTTGAGACAACCAACTGCACCACTGTGTTCCTTGTGAAAAATTAGTCAAGTTAGACTAAAAGTTTGCTCAATTTGGTTGAGATTTGAAGAAGTTAGAGCGAAACCGTTTTGAAATGTTCTTGCCTTGCTTGCCTTTGTTTTTGCCCAACCATGCACATGTTTAGGTACATATATTTATGAGGTGGCATTAATACACGGATGTATCGCCACCCCAGTGGTTAAAAGCCTTGCCATAAGTATCTTGCAATACCATGAAACCTCTGTTCGACCCCCAGTGGGGGCGTTTTGTGTTATTTTCATTCTATCTCTTTGTTTTGATATTTCTTCTTTCTTTTCCACTTTTATTCACATGCGTATAAGTGGTAGAACTGACTTTGTTTGAGCCTGCAGCCCCAAGGTCTTGAGTTCAAGCCTTGGGGGTGCACTTTCTTATTTTTAGCATTTTGTTTAGTTTATTTTTATTTCTTCTACTTTTGTTTATTTGTTATTTACTTTTATTTAATTTTTAAAAATAGTTTCTAATGTCTTAAAAACCCAAAAAAATCATTTTCATGTATTTTTAGTATGTTATTTTATTTTCCATCCTTTTATTTTAATTTATCTTTCTTCATTTTTATTTTATTTTTATTTTTATTTTGAATTAACAAATTAATGTGTTTTATCTTCCATTCTATTTTATCATTTTCTTTTCTTTTTCATTTCACTTGTGAGTGAATTATTTAGTGTTTACTTTGCCTTGTGCCATGATCCCCCTATGATTCCTAGTTCCTCCGTTTAGGATGGGAGTAGAAGATACATTAGGTGTTCAATCCTTTACATGATAACATTAGGATGGTTTCATTCCCTATCATCCCGACTTTAGGAGCATTGTGCATGACAACTTTAGGTTTGGATTTAGTCTCCCTTTTAGTGTCCTTTCTCTTCTCATCTCAAAACAATCATAAAACACTTAATAAAGATAATGGATGTTGTGCCATGAGCCTTATAGTGTCCTTTCTCTAGTATACGTCCTTAGGGCGATATGCGACGCATTCGATCCTAAGTTCTAGACTTTAGTACAACATACATTATGAACATTCAAATTCAAAACACTTCTTCTCTAAAAAACACAAAAACATTTCAAACCTTTTTCATCCTTCGGGATCCTAATCAGGAAAATCTTTTTTCAGAAAAAAGAGTGTTGTTAACTCTTAGTTCTATCGCAAACGGTAACGCCTAAGTCTCCCATGCTCGAGTTGCATACACCAACTGCTAGAACTACTTGTTAACCCTACTCAGGCCTAAAATACAAGTTGAACAAACCTGTGTTCCCCGTAGTTGTCCGAACTACGTTTGCTCTGATCTTTCATACCAGATGAAAGTATGTAGGCACAAGACGTGATGTATTGGCGAGCAACCTTCCCCCCTTTTTCACCCGTAGTTAGCCGAACTACGTTGACTCTGACTTCTCACCTCATATGAGATACGTAGGCACAAAGCGCCATTGCTTTGCCGAGTCACTTCTTTTTCTTTTGTCCTCAACCCTGTAGTTAGATAGTTTCAATCACCTCTTTAGATAGACAACAAGCGTGGATCCCGTCGAGTACGAAGGACGTGAGGGGTGCTAATACCTTTCCCTTGCGTAACCAACTCCCGAACCCGAGATTTGGTTGCGATGACCAATCTTATCCCTCTTTTTATTAGGTTTTCTCTGAGCGTTTCCTTTCCCTCTCTTGGGATAAATAACGCACGGTGGCGACTCTTCTGTCATTGTCGGCCTCGATTTTCATTTTTATTTTGAATTAACAAATTAATGTGTTTTCTCTTCCATTCTATTTTATCATTTTCTTTTCTTTTTCATTTCACTTGTGAGTGAATTATTTAGTGTTTACTTGGCCTTGTGCCATGATCCCCCTAGGATTCCTAGTTCCTCCGTTTAGGATGGGAGTAGAAGAGACATTAGGTGTTCAATCCTTTGCATGATAACATTAGGATGGTTTCATTCTCTTTCATCCCGACTTTAGGAGAATTGTGCATGACAACTTTAGGTTTGGATTTAGTCTCCCTTTTAGTGTCCTTTCTCTTCTCATCTCAAAACAATCATAAAACACTTAATAAAGATAATAGATGTTGTGCCATGAGCCTTATAGTGTCCTTTCTCTAGTATACGTCCTTAGGGCGATATGCGACGCATTCGTTCCTAAGTTACATTATGAACATTCAAATTCAAAACACTTCTCCTCTAAAAAACACAAAAACATTTCAAACCTTTTTCATCCTTCGGGATCCTAATCAAGAAAATCTTTTTTCAGAAAAAAGAGTGTTGTTAACTCTTAGTTCTATCGCAAACGGTAACGCCTAAGTCTCCCATGCTCGAGCTGCATACACCAACTGCTAGAACTACTTGTTAACCCTACTCGGGCCTAAAAAACAAGTTGAACAAACCTGTGTTCCCTGTAGTTGTCCGAACTACGTTTGCTATGATCTTTCATACCAGATGAAAGTATGTAGGCACAAGACGTGATGTATTGGCGAGCAACCTTCCCCCCTTTTTCACCCGTAGTTAGCCGAACTACGTTGACTCTGACTTCTCACCTCAGATGAGATACGTAGGCACAAAGCGCCATTGCTTTGCCGAGTCACTTCTTTTTCTTTTATCCTCAACCCTGTAGTTAGATAGTTTCAATCACCTCTTTAGATAGACAACAAGCGTGGATCCTGTCGAGTACGAAGGACGTGAGGGGTGCTAATACCTTTCCCTTGCGTAACCAACTCCCGAACTCGAGATTTGGTTGCGATGACCAATCTTATCCCTCTTTTTGTTAGGTTTTCTCTGAGCGTTTCATTTCCCTCTCTTGGGATAAATAACGCACGGTGGCGACTCTTTTGTCATTGTCGGCCTCGATTTTCGCAGTAGCGACACTTTCCACCATATATGATCAATAGATACTAGACATCCTGTGCATAGAATCTACCATCATATATTTTCCACAGAGTCCAGACCTCCACTACAAGGAATACGCTTAACCGAGTTACAGTTATTCATCAATTACCAGGTGATCATATTCATCCATCACATATTATTCCACATGTTCCATACAAAGCACATTAGTTTATAATTAAACGATAGTTCTAAAGACTACTTTTCCACGAGACACACCAAGTACCCGTGTGTCCAAGCATCGGCATCTAAGTCAATTTTCATGACTTAATTATCTTTCAAATTCAATTACCTAGTTATATCATAGGTTTCCTCACTCGTCTTCATAGTGTTTTAAGCATGTTATCACACAATCAAACATTCAATCAATATATATATATATATATATATATATATATATATATATATATATATATATATATATATATATATATATATATATATATATATATATATATATATATATATATATATATATATATATATATATATATATATATATATATATATATATATATATATATATATATATATATATATATATATATATATATATATATATATATATATATATATATATATATATATATATATATATATATATATATATATATATATATATTCTCGCCTACACTTTGTTGTGCCATGTCTAAGCAAAGTAGAGGAAATTAGAGGAAATAGCAAAAACCCTCAGCGGTTGATGTGTGAGCTTTAGGGGAGATCTCGCCTTCACTTTGCTGGAAGATCGTAGTGCGAGAATAGCAGACTGAGATAGTCACTGCTAGCTCGCTGGAGCTTGCTGTGTGACCCATGAATTATCTAGATTTCCAGCAACACGAAAACAGTATTAACCATGGTCGAAACTCCAATTCTTTAATACCCAACAACCCAAAATGTAATCAAACACTTATTTAGGGCATGGTATGACATTATTAAGCATGCAATCCATCAATTATCTCAAGAAAACAACATTAGTTTCAATTCCAACAAAACTCTAACACACCAATCTTCACATATTTTCCCCCAAAGTTATCACTAGCTAATGGAACTCACCTTTGATGAAGAATGTTGATGATGGAGATGAATGATGATGAGTTTCCTCTCCTTCCTTCATGAGTTCTTCTTCTTCTCCTCCATTTCTCTCTTATTCTCTCTTTTCCTCTTTCTTTCCTTACTAACTTCTTCTTTCTCTTTCTCTTCTTTTCCAATATATATATATATATATATATATATATATATATATATATATATATATATATATATATATATATATATATATATATATATATATATATATATATATATATATATATATATATATATATATATATATATATATAATATTGGAAATATAATAATAGAGTTGCCAAAATATTCTCTCTTATACTTATTAATATTGGTCTGTCTCTTTTATTAATAATTGATCTCTTCAGAGTCTACTAGTTATTCTATTGGTTCTACCTGATGACATTTAGAGTACTTAAGAGCTTTAATTATTCCAACGGACACAAGTTAGAGTGCATAGGAACTCAGTTGATCCCAACTGACACCCAATTGAGAATTTAAGGAAAATATAGGATATTACAATTGTGCCATTCGATTCCTAAAAGAATTGAATTAACAATACACTTTGGTTTGATCTCAGATTATGCTCATGCAATTGATTCCTCACATCAACAAGGTATTTTCTCTATTAATACAACAAGAACGATAACAAATCACACTCGTGGATGAAGACAAATTGGTGGCCAACATCAACAAACAATGTACCAAAGGTCGTCCAACTAATTATGGGCTAAGAAATGTTGTAACTGGTACCGATAGAAGCATCAAGATCTACATTTTATGCAATAAACTTGGTCACACAATCGAGGTTGATTTAAAGAAACATGGGCTTTTCCCATATCTGAAGAAGTCAACCATATCACAAGTCTTTAATGAAGACAGTGATCAAGGTGACACCTTACAAATCCAATCAGAAGAAAGAGCTTAACATACTGATTAATTGGGGTTCACTACAGACCAACAGAAATCACTTTGTGTTCTTCTTCAACGAACCTCGCCTCATCAAGCATCCAACATCAATCATCTCAATTCAACATTCAATCTTCCATTAGGTAATTCTATTTATGTAAAATATTTATAAAATTATGACATCCCTAATTAAATATTAGATATTGGGGCGACATATCAAGTATGTCATTCTAGGTCTTTGTTTACTCATCTAATTGAAATCAAGCATGTCACTATTTAGCTCCCCAACGGAGCCACCATCAATACTTATTTATTCTAGAATTATAACTTCACCAAAACTTTATTTACATGATGTTTTATATATACTGAATTCACAACCAATTTAATTTGTGTCCCTAAACTCACTTTATCCCTATGATACAATTTAATATTCAATTCCCCTGATTGTATCATACAGGGGAATCATACCTTAATGAAAATAGGTGAAACTAAGCTTTATAATGGCTTATATATGCTAACATTCCATTCTAACCCTATCAATACTTCTCATATTAATAGTTCTATTTCTATATGTTGTACCCCTATCATAACCACTTATAACTTATGGCACAATAGATTTGACCATTCTTTTCATGAAATTGCTGTTCAAATAAATAGAATTTTCCCTTTAAATAACTTAACTAAGAATTTGATCCCTTGTGATGTTTGTTTGTGTGCTAAACACAAAAAGCATCCCTTTTAAGACATAAAAACTACTTTCAACTACTTTGATTTAAGTCACATGGATATATGGGGTCTCTTTTCTACCCATCTATGATAGGTGTGGTAGATGATAGCAACAGATACTGCTAGATTTATTTTAATGAAATTAAAATACATTTATAAGAAAATAAATTTATATTTATAAGAAAATTATGGTGGTTTATATAATGTGATTTTGGCTAATACCAATAGTAAATTACTTATCATAAAATTATGACGGGTTTAACAGACATAAAATTCCTAGACATTTATTTTTAGGTGAAATATATGGCTTTTAAAACCGCCAGTGTTTTCAATAAAAAAACCCGCCACTTTTAAATGTGTATAAAACGGAGGTTAGTACAGCGTTTAATATTTAATCGCCACTATTTTACTAGTGGTTGTCAAATTTGCAGCATTTTTCAAAACACCACTATTTTAATTTACGGCGGTCAAAACTACCACAATTTGATTAAATTGACCGGCACAATTCACTCGATTTTTTATAGTGATATGAAACCTCGAATCTCATTAAATCCTTTGTTGCTTATGTTAAAAATCATCTTCAAACCAATGTCAAATGCACCAGATCTAATAATAACTCTATGTTCATTCTTAAAAACATTTACATGGCTCATGTGATCCATCATCAAACTTCTTGCATTGACATACCCCATCAAAATGAATTAGTTGAAAGGAAGCACCAACATATTTTAGTTGTCACTCGTGTAATCCTAGGCCAATCCAAACTTCCTAAATAAATAGATTACCCTCAAAATTACAAATATTTCAATGTTCTTTTATCTTACTCTTCCACGCCCTACCTGATTACTCTAGCATAAAGATTATTGGCTGCCTTGCTTTGGCTTGCAACTTTTACAAAAAAAAATATAACTAAGCTAGTCTCTAGATTTAGAAAATGTATATACTTAGGCATTAAAAATGGTGTCAAAGTACACATCATTTATGACCTTCACAACAACCAATAATTCACATCTATGGATACTATCTTTTTTAATCCATATTTCCCTTTATAAACCAAAAATTCCATCTAGTATCACCATACATCCCATATATCACCATCCTCATGACTTCACCTTAGATTTTTGGTTCTATGTGTTGTGCAAGTAATATTGTCAAATGATTTTGATGATGGCAACTCTTGAAAAGGTTCATGATGATGACATTTGATCAAAGAAAGAGATATCTCAAGTATCATCAAAAAACATTTCAAGTTCCAATTTAAAGTGTTATTCAAAAAAGTTGAGATTTTGAAGATGTGAAAGTGTGAAAGCTCTCCTGTCTTGCACTTAGTATTCTAGCTAGTTTTTTATAAGTTTATTGTAAATGAAATAAGAGTAAGTCTTGAGGTACTAAGGCAAAGTAAACACATATACAAATATTTTCAACCTCTCATTTTTATAAAACTTATTAATACCATTTGTAGTTTGTTTTGAAAAGACTAAGAAGTTTGTTTGATCAATTAGGAAGAATAAATACTTTGGTTAATCGATTAAATTTGTGTTATAATCAATTAAAACAAAGTGAAACACCTCCAAATGGATTAAGAAGGATTTTAATTGATCAAGTGGCGTCAAAATTAAAAATTTCCTTTTTTAGCTAAGCTAATCGACTAATACATAATTTTAATTAATTAAATTATTTAAAAGGTCATGGCTTGTTTCCTTTTTTAGCTTTATTTTTTCTTATATGAATGACATTTCTCCTCATTTCAAAATACACTATTTTTCTGAATAGAAACTTTCTACTATATAAAGTTATTTTTCATTAGAGTTTCCATTGTGCCAAGAGAGTGAATATTTTCATCTGAGTTTTGTTTGTACCAGTGTTTTGTTGTAATTGGTTATTCAAGAGCATAGTTCCCTTATTATCTCTTTTTAATAGATATAAAGGTTGCAAGTTAAACCTAATAAAATCTTGGGTAAAGGTTATTGAGATAATTTTCGGTAAAATCTCTATTTAAGGTTATTGAATTGAACCTGTGTAAAATATCTAGTTAAGGTTATTGAGTTCAGCTTATGTAAAAGCTATGTTTGGGTACATAAAGTTTGTGGATTGATCCTATGCAAAATCTCAAGTTATTTGTAAGGTTGTTTGGCCTTATCATACGCAAAAAGCCAATTTATTTGTAAGGTTGTTTAGGTTAATTGTGTATAAAATCTTAAAATTGTTCACGTGGAAATCTCAAGGGAAACTCGTGTGGACTAAAGTAGGTCAAGTGGTTTAGGTCGAACTAGGATAATTCTCTAGTATGATCTTTCTATCTCTTATCTCTTTTATTTTTGTTATTATATTTTCTATTACGTATTTATCTACCTCTTATATTCTCTATTATTCCATTACTTTATCTCCGTTTTTATCTCTTTCTAGCATAAGCGATTTTAAGTCAAAGCATTTTCATAAATTAATTTTTTAGAAATTCGAATATCAAATCCTCCCCCCACCCACGACAATAACTCACGTGTACCCAACATTCCCTCCCTTATTTTAACCATTTCCCAACTAACCAAACACCCACCCATTATTCATAACTTAAGAAAACAAATAAAAAAATTTTAAACCTCCCGCATATCGTCATGACAACAACTGTGCCCTAATTCAAGGTAATTTCATCCCTTAACCACCCAATACCATATATACCAATCTCTATTAATTATCTTATTTTATTTACTATGATAATTTATCCCAAAACCATGTATATTTTTAACTTCAAAAATCTCAACTATAACTGAAATCACATCTTATTCCCCTCCTATAAGTGATCCAAATTGGAGACAAGCTGTCCAAACAGAGCTTAAATCCCTAAATGTTATTAAAATGTGGGATTTAACCATTATTCCCACAAACAAAAAAATTATTAGCTCCAAATGAATATTAAAGTTGCAATTTCTACCCAACTGATGATAACACGATGAAACCAGTATGTATGGATGTGGCCAGGATATTGGTTAGGACACACTGCGCGGTGGTTTTTAACGAAACATTTAGATTGAAGATTGATGGTGAGACCTTTCAGATTAAATTAATGGAGGACTTTCATGCTCCCTTGAGGATTTCAGTTAGGGAAATGGCGCCTCCCATGGCTTCTTTGAATTCCAGTTCTGAAGCTGAGAGCCTTTGGGGAGGAGAAGCAAAAGTTGATGCAAATGACAGTGAAGCTTAGTCATCGTAAGGTACTTGTGGCCCTCAACCTCGTCAGTATCTGGTGGACACGGGTCACGAGGAGGGAGAAATCACTGTGTCTGACAATTCAATGTCTGAGTATAGGTTAATGAGTTCCAAAGGGAAAAGGAGCAGTCAAATCAAAAAGTAGATGTAGAGGAAAAACTCATAGAATGTAGCTCTTTTTGATTTGGCGGTAGAAAAGGCTATCTCAACATCTGTAGTTCTAGAAGGTATAGCTTGTAAGAAGAAATATGCATTTCGAGACACTATAGTGGGTCTCGTCAGACATTCTAATCTGGACGAGGAGGATATCATAAGCTTTTCCTTGATGTAGTTAGGGACACGTATGCGGCTGAGAAGTGCAAGCAGATGCTTTGAATCTTCCAGTGTCGGACTCTCCTTTCACTAACCAGCTAGATTTTTTTCCCAATTGGGATTGGGCCACTGGTAATCCCAATATGGGTGGTATGAGCCTGAAGACGAAATTTGTGGCTCAGAATAAAATTAACAAAGCTATAAGATCTTCTAAGAAGCTCTCTAAGAAGAAACCCATCCCTTTCAACATCCCTCTTCATGTCCTTCCTTCATATGTTGTGGCTTGTTCACCTATATCGGAGAACGATCCAAGCTTTTAAGGGGGTAATGTATTATGTTATGACTCCACCAATGACTCATACATTAGACAAGGAAACCTGAGGTTTTGGGGTAACTTGGAATCAAATATGGGGGAAAAGTGTGGAACGCTATTTCTAACTTGGGAATCTCTACCAATGCTAAAGGGAGAGATTTGAAGAAGATTGAAGTTATGGAAGTTGCAGATAAGAAGAAACAGTTTGTTAAGAAGGCGTCATCAAATAAGTTCAAATGATTATCAGCTCTCTTAACATCAGATGAGGGGGTAGCAGGATCAAGAGAAAGAGGATTGTTAAGGAAATTGAATTTGGGAAGGTAGGTGTCTTTTTCATTCAAGAAATGAAACTTTCAAAGATTCAGTATTAGGTAGCTTCTAGTTTTTGGACCCAGCAGATCATAGAGTGGTCATATTTGGCTTCTTCAGGTCAGTCATGAGGGTTATTAATTATGTGGAAATCTGGTCTTTTTGAAACAGTGTTTTCGATTAGGGGTAACAAATATCTTGGATTGAAGGTAAGGTGGAAGGGAGATTTTTATTATCTGGTTAACATATACTCCCCTTTCTAGTTACGTCTTAAGAGGTTACTTTGGATAGACCTTCTCAATATGAAATCTAAGTATTGTGATGGGGACTAGTGTGTTGGAGGGGATTTCAACTCCATCATCAAACTTAAAGAGAGGAATGGGCAGCAAGTTTATTAATAGAGATGTCGAAATGAGAGAGTTTAGCGGATTCATCGAAGATGCCAAGATGATTGATGTTCCTTGCAAGGGAGGGAGGTTCTCTTGGTTTAGTGGTGATGGAAGATCAATCAGTAGAATAGACTGATTCTTGCTGTTAAATTCGTTGGTAGAAAGATGGAACATAGTAGGGCAACTTATTGGTAATAGAGAGGTATCAAACCATTGTCTGATTTGGCTTATTTGCAACAACTCTGGTTAGGGTTCCAAACCATTTAGAATGGTTAATGAACGGTTCGAGAACAAAGATTTCATCGATTTTGTTGAGAAAGAATGGAAGAGCCTTTTAGTGAAAGGAAGAAGCGATTTTGTGATTAAGAAAAACTCAAGTTATTGAAAGGTAGCCTAAGGAGGTGGAACGTGGAATTTTTTGGTAAAGTCAACTTGATTTGAAGGCGAACATATCTAATTTAAACAAAATAGATGGAATTCTTGTTGGCTGCAGGGATGAAGAGGTTGAAGAACTGGTGGCTAATCGTAGTAAAGTTGCCTCCTCTATGTGGAGCAACTTAGTTTCTCAAGAAAGGATACTCATTTAGAAGGCTAGAGTGAGATGGACTTGAGATGAATACATAAATTAGGCTATTTCCACAACATCATCAAAGCCAGAAGAAGATGGAACTCGATCAATTTAATTATTTATGATCACGGCTTGTTGGAAGGGGTAAGGGAGATCAAAGAGGAAGTTCTGTCTCATTTTAGGAACAAGTTCTTGGAACCTGAGTTTGACAGACCAGTGATGGAAGACTGTTTGTTTAATACTTTATCAGATGCAGAAGTGAGTATGTTGGAGGCTAAATTTTCTGACTTGGATATTAAGGAGGCAGTTTGGGAGTGCGAAGGTACGAAAAAGTCCAGGGCTAGATGGTTACAATTTTATCTTTATTAGGAACCGTTGGCACTTCATGAAAGATGATATTTCTTGTTTCATTAAGTGTTTTTCATAGTAAGGCAAAGTTATCTAAATCTATTACCTCTAGCATCTTGATGTCGGTTCCGAAGAAAGCCAATCCTCTCTTCCTGGATGATTATCGCCCAATTTGTTTGGTGGGGTGCTTACACAAAATCATCTCAAAGTTGTTGGTTGGTCGTCTGAAAAAGGTTTTGGACAATCTGATTTCTAGAAACCAATCTTCCCTTCGACCCCGGGAGGCAGATGTTGGATGGAGTCCTCATCGCGAACGAGGTAGTAGATTTTTTCTACTAGGGAGAACAGACAGTGTCTTTTGTTTAAGGTAGACTTTGAGAAAGCGTACGACAAGGTAAATTGGGACTCTCCTATGTTTTTTTCCCAAGGCTATGGGTTTTGGCAAGCGTTAGGTCAATTGGATGGAAGTTGTTGTTTTTTCTAGCCAAATGTCGTTCTTTTCATTGGGAGTCCTACAAAGGACTTTGAGGTTGAAAGGGGTTTACGTTAAGGTGATCCCTTATCGCCCCTCCCTCTTTGTTTTGGTCACTAAAGCTTTGACAAAGCTGTTTGGTAAGGGCTGTTGATATTGGTGTATTCGAAGGCTTCTATTTTTGTGAATCCTGTAAAGTGGATGTTCTACAATTCACAGACGACACTCTCATCATTGGCAATGGTAACTGGCAGAATGTATGGTCTATCAAATAAATATTGAAGGATTTGAACTAGTGTGCGGACTTGGAGTAAATTATTTGAAGATCAGGTTATAGGTATCAACTTGAATCAACATTTTTTTGCAAGTTGTGGCTTCTTTCTTGACTTGCAGGATTGAGGCCAAATCCTTTATCTTTGTTGGAATTATCATCGGATCTAACCCAAGATGCGTCAGTTCTTGGACCAACTTAATGAACAATATTCGGGCTAGGATAGCAAGATGGAAAGGTAAGATTTTATCTTTTGAAGGTAGAATCACGCTGTTAAAATCTGTTATAAGTAGCCTCGTTATCTTGTTCATTTCTTTTTTCAAAATGTTGGTGATAGTTTGGAAATAAATAGAATGCATTTATAACAGGTTTCTTTGGGGTGGTTCGACGGATCAACCTAAAATGGTTTGGATTGGTTGGAACAAAGTATATCGTTCTACGAACTTAGAGGTCTTGAATTTAAAAGATGGACCTTTTCAACATCTCTCTCATTCAGAAAAGGAAGTGGAGGATTTTAACTAAAAAATTGTCTCTTTGGTTGGATATCTTAGCTGCAAGGTAACGGTAACATCAGACTTGCAGTCTTGGGTGGTTCAACTGCCAGTGCCCTTCAAATCTAATTCTCACTGGTGGAAATACCTTATCAATCTTAAGTATGAGGCTTGTAATACTATTTATGTGTTCCTGAAAAAATATCAACTTGAAAGTCGGTGATGGCACAACAACACCATTTTGGCATTGGGAATGGTTTGGCAACTTTACTATGCAGGAAACTTTTCCGAACTTGTTTTTGAGGAGTTCTCTTAAGGGAGTATCTATAGGCAGGATGCGATACTGGCAAGGCGGTGTTTAGAGGTGGGGAAACTTTGGCTAGGGATCTCTACAGGGAGATGTTATCATCAACGAAGTTGTTGATTTGAATCTTCTTTTGGAAAACTTTATTTTAATGGAAGACTGTGAGGATAATTGTTAGAACACAAATTGGTGTTTAATATATCTCTATGTTTTGATGATAACACTAATGAAATTTTGTATTAAGAAAATATATACTCTAATTTTGTTCAAGTGTTTTTGTTTCAGATATTAAATTAAATATTCTTATGGAAGAAAAAATGCATCTGAACATTACTCTACGCAATGTTCTAAAGCATCAGAAGACTCTGAGCGCTGCCAGAAGAGACTTTGGAGCAGAAGCTGCAGAAAGACTCTGAAGCAGAAGACTCTGAAGCGTAGTTGAAGAATTTGTATGAAGAGTTTCAAGCATTGTTTCAAGAAGACTCTGAAAGTACTTTTTACTGCAAAGTACAGAGGCTCTGATATTCAAACTCTGCTCTGATTGATATTCACGCTGAAGCACATTGGCTGCAAAACTCTGATCAACTTCAAGACTCTGATGTTGATAACTTTGAGGCAGAACCTTGTTGAAGAAGATATTATTCAAAGATATATCTGTTGGCATGTTCCAAACGACTCTTTCCTTATTCATGTATGGCACAGGAAATCAGACAAAAGGGATTTGTCTAAACATTCCTCTTCTGGGAAAGCTAAAGTCAATAGAAGACAAAAAGGCTACAGCTACGCTCAGTCTTCAAGCATTGGACTTTCTGCTCTATAAAAGGATGTGGTTCAACAGCATTCAAAGTTGACAAATTATTGAGAAATCAAATTGAAAACTACTCTCAAGCTCTCATTACAATATATTTCATAAGCTGAATAGTTTTTATTCGTTCTTAACCTAAGTGTAAAAATCATAGTTGTGATATAGCTTTTTAGAAGCATCTTAAACACTTGTTAGTTTACATTTATTTGTAAAAGGTTCCTTAAGAAGACCAAGTTTTGTGGTCAGGATTTCTGAGAAGACTAAGACAGTTGTTCTTAGTGGTTGACAATGTAATCTGTTTGAATATAGTGGATTAAGTCCTTGTTGAGAAAGGCAAATCACCTTGGTAGGGTGGACTGGATTAGTTGAGTTCAATGAACCAGGATAAAAATACTGTGTTGCTTTTATTGCCATAATTATTTCAAAACCCTTATTCAACCCCCCTTCTAAGTGTTTTTCTCACCTTCAGTTGGCATCAGAGCTCCGGTTCTGAAAGTGCTCTCACTTAACCGTGACAGAAAAGATCCAGTTGAGAAAAACTCCTAATATCTTGTTCTTTATTCATCATGGCTGCTGAAGCTTCTACTTCAACTTCATACAACAACAGATACGATGATAAAGACAGAATCAGCACCAAACCTCCCACGTTTGATGGTGAGAAGTTTGACTACTGGAAAGATAGAATAGAAAGCTTCTTTCTAGGCTACGATGTTGATGTGTGGGATTTGGTAACTGATGGTTACATTCATCCTACCAATGATGAAGAGAAAAAGATTGACAGGAAATCTATGTCTGATCAACAGAAGGAGTTTAGAAACCACCACAACGCAAGAACCATCCTGTTAAATGTAATATCTCATACTGAGTATGAGAAAATAACAAACAGAGATAATGCATTTGATATGTTTGAATCTTTGAAGATGACTCATGAAGGAAAACTCACAAGTAAGATAGACCAAAGCTTTGGCCCTCATCCAGAAGTATGAAGCCTTCAAAATGGAGGAGTCTGAATCTGTAGAAACTATGTTCTCAAGATTTCAGATCCGAACTGTTGGGTTGAAAGGTTCTGGATAAAGGCTACTCTACTTCTGACCATGTAAAGAAGATCATCAGTAGTCTGCCAACAAGATGGAGACCAATGGTGACAACTCTGAAGCTCGCGAAGGATCTGAATAAGATCACTCTAAAGGAATTGATCAATTCCTTAAGGAGTCACGAGATTGAGCTGGAGGAAGACGAGCCTCAGAAGAAAGGTAAGTCAGTTGCTTTAAAGTCTAACAAATCTGCCAAAGCTTTGCAGGTTATAGAAGAAAGTTCTGAAGAATCTTCTTTTGAAGAAGAAGATGAATTGTCCCTGCTGTCCAGAAGGATCAACAAAATCTGGAAGCATAAACAGAAGAAGTTCAGAAACTTCAAGAAACCAGATCAACGTAAAGAGTCTTCTGGACACAGAAGATCTGGAAAGAAAGAGGTGGTCTGCTATGAATGCAAGGAACCTGGGCACTATAAGAATGAATGCCCAAAACTTCTGAATGAGCATGATGGGAGAACTCAGATTCTTTCTGGGAATTCAAGTTAAACAAACTCCAGAATGCACCTACATACATCAGACTAAGTATGTGAAGGAGCTTCTGAAGAAGTTTAACATGACTGAAAGCAAATTAGCAAAGACTCTAATGCATCCTACAAGCACTCGGGTAAGGAAGAGGTAAGTAAAAAGGTAGACCAGAAGCTCTACAGAGGTATGATTGGTTCTCTTATGTATTTGACTGCTTCTAGACCTGATATCCTCTTTAGTGTTTGTCTGTGTGCTAGATTCTAATCAAATCCTAGAGAATCTCACTTAACAGCTGTTAAGAGGATTTCTGATGTATTTGAAGGTACTACTAAGTGTGGGTTTGTGTTACAGAAAATCTGATGAATTTAAGTTAGTTGGATTCTGTGATGCTGATTACGCTGGAGACAGAGTTGAAAGAAAAGGTACTTCTGGAAGCTGTCAGTTTCTGGGAAGTAACCTAATTTCTTGGTATAGCAAGAAGAAACCTACAATAGTTCTTTCAACCACAGAAGAAGAATATATAGATGCAGCTGGTTGTAGCACTCAGATGCTCTGAATGAAGAGTCAACTAGAAGATTATCAAATTTATGAGAGTAACATTTCTATCTTCTGTGATAATACTTCTGCTATATGCTTATCTAAAAATCCAATTTTACACTCTAAAGCTAAGCATATAGAAATTAAACATCACTTCATTAGAGACTATATTCATAAGAGAATTTTAAGCTTAAACTTTGTTGATACAGACCATCAATGGGCTGATATCTTTACTAAACCCCTTGTTGAAGATAGGTTTAATTTATGTCTGAAAAATATAAGTATGGATTTTCTGTCCAGAATAAAATTTTTATCATAAGCAAATTTACTCAGATGCAAAATGTTTAAACTCTGAAGTATTACTTCTGTTAATTTCTTTGTTTATTCATTTGTGTGTATCCGAACTAACAAGCCTTAGAGGATCTGAACGTTGGCTAACGTTCATTTCTCAAAGAAGTTTCAGAAGCACATGCAAGCAAACACGTGTAACTTTGAATCTGAAAAGGTGGAGTGCACATTACTGAAATGACGTTTGAGGTACTGTTTTGAATATTGAGTTTCTCGTTTTCCCCCCAAATTGTCAGAATCATTAAATGCTTGAAATGATTATATTCTTTTTATTAAATGCAATAAAATGCTAAGTGTAAACGTGCTGAACGTGTGACTCTATGTGTGCCCTAATTTCTTCTATAAATTCCACAACACTTCACTTCTCACACTTTCCACTCTCTCACACTCTTGTATGCATTTCTGTCTATTTCACTGCTTTCATCTCTCTCCCAAACCCAAAACCATTTGTAACCCTAAATCTCTCTCAAGAGCAACAGTGGCTACTTCTTCATCAACTTCTGCGTAGTTTCAATCAACTATGGTTGATGTTTCATCTTCTAACATGGGTGATGTTGCTTTCAAAGAACCAGTTAGAACTCTTCTAACACTAGTTGATCAAGTTGACGTTTTATGTGAATCAATGGTAAAGTTTGACTCCATGGCTGATAATGGGTTTGACTTGCGTCATATTATTGATGCTCAAGGCTGGGGTGAAATACTTTGATAGACTGTTTTGGACCAGTTTATCCACATTTGGTGAAAGAATTTTGGATTCACGCATTTGTCTACCCCAAGTTCATAGTCTCTTCAGTTATGGGGAAATAGATTATTATAACTGAAGATCTGATCAGGAAGCTCATTGGATATGAAGAAACTGATGGAGTTTCTCATCTGCCAGCTGGGCGTGTTGATATGGAGGAATTTTATGAAGTGATTACATCTGGACAAGCTTCAACAAGTTTAAGGATCTGAAACCTGAATACAAGATCTTGGGCCAAGATTTTTCTGGGCTGTATACACCACAAAAAATCTACAAACTCTCCATGATTATGTTAACAATGAACATATGTACTTCATGTTCTGCCTGAGTCAGAGCACAAAAGTGGATCTGCCACACATTCTATTCATGCATCTGTGGAACCAGATTATTGCATCCAGAGAATCTGTCAAGACCAAGGGTCAGAAGATCAAGACTTGGATTCCTTTTGGAAGACTGATCTCAGATATTCTGATTGAGAATAGACTGGTGGCTCATCTGTATGAAGCTGGATTGAAAGAAGAACCTTCTTCTATTGTAGGAAAACCTCTGAATGGGAAGAGTCTTCAGAGAATGAGAGTAGTGGAGGAACTCACATCTGTTCCTGTTAAGCTCAATATTGAAGAAGTTAGTCAGAGGAGAGTTCCAATAGATGAATCTTCCTATATTCGGTGCTGATGAACCTAGAGATGCAATTCTTCAGTACATTCAGGTGTGTAAGGAAGATGGAACCCCAATTCCTGCAGATATTCTGCTACGTGCAAAAGAACGGGTACCAGATTTTTATAAGGAAAATCTGAGGAAGAGGAAACAGGCTTCAGAAGAAGAATCTGCAAGCAAGAAGAAGTAGAAATCTTCTGAGGAACCAAAGAAAAAGTAGAAGAGAAAAGCTTTTGGAGAAGCTTCATCTGTTTCAATCAAGAAAATAAAGAAGACAAGGCAACAATTCATCTTTACCTCATATTTATGAAATAGTAACAGAACCATCAACAATTAGCTTTATCCCTTTACCCTCTTCTTCTCAAACTCAAACTACTTTTGTACCTTCTCAATCATCTTGTACAACCACCCACTTCTGTACAACAAGCTTCATCTGAAACACTAACTGTAACTGAATATGTTCCCACACCTTAACCTGAACCTATATCCACTCAAACTGAAAAAATTACTACTGAATCTATAACATCTGAACAACCTCAATCAGAAGAACCAACACCACCAGAACAACCACTACCAGAAGAACCTACTCCGCAAGAACCAGAACCACAACAACCACAATCACAATAACCAGAACCCCAACAATCTATACCAGAAGAACTTACTCCACAAGAACCAGAACCACAACAACCACAATCACAATAACAAAACCCCAACAATCTATACCAGAAGAACCTATTCCCATCTGATCCTCAACCAGAAATTCCTCAACCATCTGAATCCTGTATATCTGATTCAGATATTCTGGACATCCAACCCCTCAAAACTATCTTTGACATTTCTTCTACCTCATGTCACACTACAGATTCAGGTGAATCTACTGAATCTGATTTACCCCAGAAGTAACCTTTACCCTTTCTCAACCCACTCTAAAACCAAGATCATCTGCTTTTGTTTCTTTTGCTTCATTAAACCTTTTCATCTAATGACCTTCCCTCTGGACTCAAACTTAAAAACTTTTATCCAAAATGTCAGGCTATCACTGAATCATCTGGCCAAACATCTTTTCCATCTTTCTCTCGTCCTATGTTCATTAATCCCAACCTTTACAATACCACCCCCACTAGATCAACCCAAACCATCACCTCTGGAAGCCTACCTGAAACCTAAACCTAGGTTGAATGTTGATGTTTTGATTGCTAATTTTAAAAATGAAATAAAGATGAATTTAGATGCTGTTAAGGAAAAATGCCTCAGAAGAATCAATCCAGATGACTCTGGTGCTATTTCGAATAGTTTCATATCCAGATTCAACATTGTTGCTTCAAATCTGGAAGAACGTTTGCTCTGATGATGCGAAGATCAGATTTGCTGATGATGTCAGACAGACTCTCTAGAATGTTTACCAGAACGCCAACCCTTCTTCTGGAAAATTCATCTTCTGAAAAATCTGCTAATTCTGTGATTGTTGAAGAATCTGCTCCTACAAAAGTTCTGACAGAAGAATATGCACATGAAGAAACTCTGGTATATAATTAGTCAGCTCTGACGATTCTGGAACAAGCATCTAATTCTGTGATCAAGAAAATGCATCTACATCTGCTATGGTCATTGATAGTGCTCCAGCTCCTGCATCTGCATCTGCTCCTGCCTCTTCTGAAATCAAGACAGAAAATCCAGATTTAGAAGAAAAGTTTGCTCAACTAGAAGCCAGCAACAAATAGATCAGAACATGGATGGTCAAGCACAGAACAAACCACATATGAGATTGAAACTTGGATGGCCTAGACAAGAGGAATCTACTTCTGAAATTACACACCTTCTGAAGATGATTGTCTCTCGTCAACCTTAGTTGCTTTTTTTGTCTGTTTGTGCATATTATGTTTGATTTTCTTATGTGTTTATCATCTGAATATTTTTTGGTTATCGATGACTATGTTTGGGTTCTGTTTCTACTTGGTTTTATCATGTTTTTTTTCTCTGTTCTTCTTTTCTGTCTTAAAAAGTTTTTTCTTTTTTATTATGACAAAAAGGGGAGAAAAAGAAATTCTGATTGTTCAAAAATAAAGAGTTACTAAAATGGAATTCAAACATAATAAAT
>CAWUDS030006658.1:2951810-3017181 GCA_963859935.3 Lathyrus sativus
AAGTTAGGATGTGTGTAGACTACAGGGATCTGAACAAAGCAAGTCCGAAAGACGACTTCCCCCTACCACATATTGACACACTGGTAGACAATACGGCCAGTTTTTGCGTTGTTCTCATTTATGGATGGTTTCTCTGGTTATAATCAGATCAAGATGGATCCCGATGATCGAGAGAAGACTACTTTCATTACCCCTTGGGGAACCTTTTGCTACAAAGTCATGCCCTTCGGTTTAAAGAACGCAGGGGCAACTTACCAACGCGCTATGACCACTCTTTTTCATGATATGATGCACAAAGAGATTGAAGTGTATGTGGACGATATGATAGCCAAATCTCAGAGTGAAGAGGAGCATCTAGACCATTTGGTGAAATTGTTTGAACGACTCAGGAAATATCAGTTGAAATTGAACCCTGCAAAATGTACCTTCGGTGTCAGATCCGGAAAATTGCTTGGTTTCATTGTTAGCCAGCGAGGGATTGAGGTGGATCCTGACAAAGTCCGAGCCATTCAAGATATGCCAGCTCCGCGAACCGAGACGCAAGTTAGAGGTTTTCTGGGACGGTTGAATTATATTTCCAGGTTTATCTTCAATATGACCGCTACTTGTGAGCCGATATTCAAGTTACTTTGCAAGGGGCAGACAGTTGAGTGGAACCCTGATTGTCAGAAAGCGTTTGAGAAGATTAAGGGTTATTTGCAAGATCCCCCTATTCTGATCCCGCCCGTACCTGGAAGACCGTTGTTTATGTACCTTACTGTTCTCGAGAAGTCTATGGGTTGTGTGCTTGGACAACATGATGAGACTGGGAAAAAGGAACATGCAATTTATTACCTGAGCAAGAAGTTTACCGATTGCGAAAACAGATACTCACCATTAGAGAAAACTTGTTGTGCATTGGCATGGGCCGCTAAGCGCCTTCGGCAGTATATGGTCTGTCATACCACGTTATTGATTTCTAAAATGGATCCGATCAAGTATATTTTTGAAAAACCTGCTCAAACCGGGAGGCTAGCCCGTTGGCACATGTTGTTATCCGAATATGACATCCAATATGTACCCCAGAAGGCGATTAAGGGTAGTATCTTATCTGATTACCTTGCAGACCAGCCAGTTGAAGAATATGAACCTCTTAAGCTCGATTTTCCTGATGAGGATATTTTGTTGATTAAAAGAGATTGTGAAGTGCCAGATCCGAGCGAAGGTCCAGAACCAGGTCTTTGGTGGAGGATGATGTTTGACGGGTCCTCGAATTTCAATGGGCATGGTATAGGTGCCGTTTTGATGAACCCAAAGGGTGGATTCACTCCATTTACAGCAAGGTTGGACTTTGAGTGTACTAATAACGTCGCAGAATATGAAGCATGTATTCTTGGCCTCGAAGCAGCAATTCACCTCCGAATCAAACTTCTTAAAGTAAGTGGTGACTCAGCCTTGGTTATCTACCAGGTACAAGGCAAATGGGAAACGAAGAATGAGAAGTTAATCCCTTATAAAGACTATATTATTGAGCTGATCAAGTATTTCGACGAGATAGAGTTCGAGCATGTTCCTAGATCCGAGAATCACGTAGCCGATGCTTTAGCCATGTTAGCATCCATGTGGAAAGTTAAATTCGTTAATGAAGCACCTCTTATCCATATTGAGCGCAAAGTTGAGCCCGCTTATTGTCAGTTGGTCGAAGAAGTTGAGGCGGATGAAAAGCCTTGGTTTCACGATATCAAGAACTATCTCGTCAAGCAAAAGTATCCCGAGGGTGCTACTGGTCTGGACAAGAAAACATTGAGAAGACTGGCGTCCAAATTCTTTATCAGTAATGGTGTGCTATACAAGAGGAATCACGACATGGTTCTGCTCAGATGTGTTGATAAATGGGAAGCAGACATGTTACTACAGGAAATTCATGAGGGGACCTTCGGAACCCATGCCAATGGTTATGCTATGTCCAAGAAGATGTTAAGGGCTGGGTATTACTGGTTAACCATGGAAGCCGACTGCATCCAATACGCTAGAAAATGCCATAAGTGCCAAATTTATGCTGATAAAATGCATGTACCTCCGTCACCGTTGAATGTGTTGTCTTCACCCTGGCCATTCTCTATGTGGGGCATTGACATGATTGGGGCAATCGAGCCGAAGGCTTCTAATGGTCATCGTTTTATCCTCGTTGCTATAGATTATTTCACCAAGTGGGTAGAGGCTGCCTCCTACACCAACGTGACCAAGCAAGTGGTTGCCCGTTTCATCAGGAAAGAGATCATATGCTGTTATGGAGTCCCAAGCCGGATAATAACTGACAATGGCACCAATCTGAATAATAAGACTATGAAAGAGTTGTGTGATAACTTCAAGATCACTCACCACAATTCTTCTCCGTACCGTCCTAAGATGAATGGAGCCGTTGAAGCTGCAAATAAGAATATCAAGAAGATCCTGCAAAAGATGGTTGTGACTTACAAAGATTGGCATGAGATGTTACCGTTTGCTTTGCATGGATACAGAACCTCAGTGAGAACTTCGACAGGGGCAACACCTTTCTCATTGGTGTATGGAATGGACGCCGTGCTCCCCATCGAAGTAGAGATACCTTCGCTAAGAGTGTTAATGGAGGCTGAACTTGAGGAAGCTGAGTGGGTTCAAGACAGATTGGATCAGTTGAATCTCATTGACGAGAAGCGTTTGACAGCCATGTGCCATGGGCAATTATATCAGAAACGGATGAAAAGAGCGTTTGATAAGAAGATTCGTATCCGTGAGTTCCGTCAAGGAGAGCTCGTACTCAAAAAGATCTTACCAGTCCATAAAGATATGCGTGGAAAGTGGATGCCCAATTATGAAGGCCCGTTCGTTGTAAAGACTGTCTTCTCCGGAGGGTCTCTAATACTTACGACAATGGACGGTGAAGAACTAGCACATCCCGTGAATTCTGATGCAGTCCGAAAATATTATGCCTAAAAACCCGCTAAGTCGAAAACCTGCAAAAGGCGACTTAGGCAAAAGTAAGGGTTGAAAAAAAGAAGTAATAATAAAAAGCTCGCTAAGTTGAAAACCCGAAAGGGCGGCTTAGGCAAAAAAGAGCGTCCGGTGGATTGAAAACCCGAGAGGGCGGTCCAGGCAAAAGTTAGGGACAAAGGAACTTCATTGCATCAGAGGACACTGATTATCTCGAACACACTTTCCGCATGAGAGCCATGTTTCAGTTCTTTCATCCTTGCCCAAAGCAGGATTCTGGATTAGTCTTAGTTATTAGTGTCAGTAGGTGTCATTGGATTCGATGTAACTTTTCCCATGTTGCCAATTTTAAAACATAATCATCTGTGGAGCTATGCCTTCAGCGAGCTACCGCCCTTTAAATAAAAGAAACCATCTCGTTACTTACATTCCTTGGTGCATTGCTCTTTATTTTCTATTGTTATGCAAAATGCGTTTATTCTTAAAATTTGAAAATGAAAGGTGCATTGTAGATTTTTCAGAATTGTTTTTCAAAAACAACAAATTTGAAATGTAATAAATTACTTTGACTAGTGGAAATTCCGACAGGATCTCTTCATTCCCCGGAAATATCATTATTGCAGAAACACTTTCAAACCATTGCCCAGTGATAGTCCCCAGAGAGACTATAAGCTGACAACTTCTTCTTGGGGTAACTTAAAAGTGTCCCTCAGGTTTTCTTCTCCCCATGTGAAGACGTGATACTGTACACCCAAGCAGATTACTTTCTCCCCAGAGAATTCAGAACTTTAAAACCAGATTCGGTTCTACCATTGATCTTTCTTACCCATGATTGACGTATTGGTTGCAGAGAACGCAGGGTATTTCCGTCGAGATGTTTATTTCATCTCTCGTCCCGTCTCTAGTCTGTTTCGTCAGCATACGCAAGGGCATAAGCATCACATGCCTATTTCATTACACATTCATTACATATTCATTACATACTCATTACATACTCATTTCATAACATCCTGTATATTTACATACATAGACATCAACATACATTCATATTAACATACGCAGTAACATATGCATTAGCATTCACAGGTTCATTGTGTCTCCATCATTGGTCGTTACCGCCGAGTAACTGGGGTTTGTCCATTCTCTCCAAATAGATTGTCAGCCCTAAGCATAAAATACATATGTGTTTCCAGTTTCCCTACAGAGCTCGATCCTCATGGATGACGGTTACTTCAGCTATCTTTCCTCACCAGGATAAGATATTTACCCTCCGAGATCATTCCCTCGATGGAGTCTTGATTACCAGTCTTCTTTCTAGCTCGATCCTAGATTTAATCTCAGTCATGTCGGTAGTCAAGCCCAACCGGACGTGCATTTATTTTGCACCTTCTGAAGGTTTTCACCATACCATGACAGATACGCGACTATCTCGCTTGAGAAGTTTATCACTATACCCGGACGTGCATTTATTTTGCACTATCTTTCAAGAAAATCAACTACAATCCTTTACAAATACACGCTAGTTCGCGCCGGAAAATATATCAGTACAACACTTTACAATCCTACATGTTACAACCCTTTACACTTTACATTTTACAGCATCAGCATACGACATTTCTCACCTAAGAAGTCGATCCTATCCTCATTATGACTCGCAGCAAATGGCCATCTCCATGGAGCAGTTGGGCTTCCATTTACCTGCCGTCTTGAAGTTATGAACCAAATCGTATTCAGGAGAGCACGATCCTGAGTTACGGGGAGGTTTGAGCGAAATCATATTCAGGAGAGCACGATTCTGAAGTTATGAAGAAGTTCATTTATCCTTTAGTAAAAGAAGGAGCGGAATCATATTCAGGAGAGCACGATTCTGAGTTATGAGGAAGTTCAGTTGGCCGTTTTTCAGGAGTGCACGATTCTGAAAAATGAGAAATTCAGTCATCCAGTTTCATATTCAGGAGAGCACGATTCTGAAATATGAAGAAATTCAGTCATCCAGTTTCATATTCAGGAGAGCACGATTCTGAAATATGAAGAAATTCAGTCATCCAGTATCATATTCAGGAGAGCACGATTCTGAAGTATGAGGAAGTTCAGTTTACCTTTTTCATGTTCAAGAGAGCACGATCTTGAAGCATGAAGAAGTTTATTTATCCTTCAGTAAGACAAGAATCAGAATCGTATTCCAGGCGCCGACCTTAAAATACGAGAAGATTTATTTATCAGATAAGCAGCAGCCTCTTTATTTGAGTGCTTATCCATTTTTGCACATAAGTCCTTTCCAACGATAAGTGACAATTCTCCCCCGAGAAGCTTATCAGGGCAATTCCCATCAAAGTCCATTTATTTTGGCATACAGTCGGTCTTTACCCTGTATATTTGCTACGGAGTTCCGAAAAGTCCGTTCGATCCTGTCGCGAGGGGTAGTTTACAGAAGCTTGGATGTTATTCTTTGCTCAATGCTCCAGCATTCTGTAATCGACCTTACAATCGTACGTGATCCAGTTTTATTTTTAGATTCCCCAGTGGAGGCCGTCTCATAGGTACCATCTCCATTCGAGGATCTCGTTCCTTTTCTAAATGTGACAATTGGTCATTCGCACCAGTTGACTATCATTTTTAGAGTCCCCCAGTGTTGTACTGTGTCTCAGCGCGTCACTGTCCCCAGTGTGTTCTTCTCATGGCGTCTGTCTCGGTGTCGTCATGTTCGTCAGCATTTCGCATTCATTATTCCAGCATACGCATCATATCATAGTCATGGCATCATCTGCATTAAGTCGTTCCATAGCATTGCATATCGTCGCATATAAGGGCAAAATTTTCGGTTATCTATATTTAAATCTCTCCACCACGATTCCTCGAGTCTCTGTCACTCAAATCGTCCGGTGTAGCTATTTAAATAGGGGCAACTGTAATACCCCAAATTTTACCCTTATATTTAGTCAGTCATTTCGCATATCATCTCATATGTACATTTGCTAACCACTAACAAGTTATGAAGGTTTTTGTTTTGCAGATTGGGTCTCAGGGGTATTTTGGTCATTTTACACAAATTCTACCAATTCTTTGAAAACGGGCTGTTATTACGTTCTGAGGCATTTATTTGCCAATTGGGTCAAGGTGCCGGTATGTTTTGTCAGAAATATGATTGGACTCGGGGCCGCGTCTTGTTTGATGTTGAAACATTTCTAAAGCAGTTTTGTTTCCTCTTAATAAGATGAAGTTGGTTTGAAAAAGAAGTGGGCACTGTTATGGTTATTTTGAGAAGTGATGTGATCAACGAGATTTTAATTTGAATTTGTTTGGATATAACTATATGGCGGGATATCATTTATAAAAGGCAAAAGAGAAGTAAGTTTGAACTTTGTGTTCATAAGTACTTATAAGCTACAACTCAAGAAGGAATTTAGTATTCATGGATACTTTGAATTTGCAAGTGAGAAAGTAAATATGAATATTTGTTGAATTTCATTTCATCAATATTTATAATTTACAAATTGATAAGTGAATTTGAATTGTTTCACAAGGAATTACATTAAGTCAATAAGCATCTATCCTAAATCCTAAAAGTTCCTAAGGGTCTTCATGCTGTCTTTAAGCTTCGCCGCAAATCTCGACTAACCTGCACATCAAAGCAAAACAAACAATATAGAAAAAAGGTTAGAAGATGCTTTTGACACTCTCAGAACAATGTCATCATCGAGTGCCGGGAGTGGCACAACCGAAGCTGCGACCTACCCCCGTTACCGATCCGCGCCGTAGGTGTCAGATCAGGTAACACATGTTCTTATCGGTACGGGACATTCGAGAGATAGAAGTGATAAAAGAAGCGGGACTGATTCGTTTTGCCGCGATTGAATTTCCGAACTGATACGAGAATAAGGCAACATAGGCAAGTTCTGACTCAGACCCGGATGCCGGCAGGTCTGAGTCACTTTGGTTTCGAAACTTCCAACACCTGAAAAGCCACAAGCGTCATCAGTACAACAGAACTCAAAGCATAAACTAGGTAAGAAGGAACTCGTGCTCATACAAGTATGAAAAGCCACCAAAGAACAAATCTGTACCAAACAGAATGAAGACCCATGGTCCAGCAGAATGAAAATCAAGTTCGAAATAGAACAAGAGAAGCCAAACTATGGCATCAAGTTGCATAATAAGAAAATAAACCATCAAACGATGCAAGTTCATGTGTACAGGTCCTACAAATCTGTCATAATATTCAGCAGAATCCAAAGAAGCACAACAGCATCAAACTTGGTCATACCAGAAAGAGCAATTAACGATGGTAAGTCACCATGACACCAACGTGCCATTCTGCTCACAACGCAAGCAACAAACAAGATCATAGCGTCTTCTCTGAAGGGCTCAGTTCAACATCATGGCCCTAAAACAGAAAGTTGGGGACCTGAAGATTAAAAAATTTAAACAGGTTAGGTTGTCACAAGCATATCAGTTCATAAGATAAACAAGTGCAAAACCATAACAGTCCCTATCAGTCGTCGCAGCAACAGCGTAAAACCAGGATTGTAATATCCTGCTTCGACGGTTCAGACTAAGTGTCATCACTACCGTGTACCCGTCTCGGCGGCTAAGACCAACACAACATCAAGCCCTCTCTGAAAGAAGAAGAGGAAAAGAATCTGAGCTGCATCAAAGAAACGAATCAATCAAAAAACGAATCAGTTCGAGATCGATAACAGAACAGAAAAACGAATCCATCAAGGAGTTCTGTGAATCAAAATCAGATATCAATCAATCCAATCTGAAGGCAAATCATATCAGAAAAATAATAGAAAGATTTTGATTTGATATCAATCCCCAATCTGAATCAATCAAACAAATCAGTCCAAAAACAAATCAGTCCAAAAACAAATCAGTTCGAAATCAAACAAATCAGTTCGAATTAATTCAGATATCAAACAGATCAACAGAAATCCAAAGGCAATCCAATCCACATCTGCAAAAATCCAACAAAATCGAATCAATCAAGGAATTCTGGAAAAGGAAGGTATGAAGGTGTAAGGCAAGCTGTATCAGAGAATAACAGAAAACAAATTTGACATCGATATCAATTCCAAATCAGGGATGGAATAAATCGTATCAAGTGAATCAAAACGAGTTCAGAATCATATCAAGAGAAATCCCAATCAAATCTTAAAAAAGGGGAAACACGATTCAGTCAAATCAAATAGGATCAATCACGAATCAGATATGGTATCCAAGGCCCAAAAAAGAGCTAAGTCAGAAGTTATAAAAGGGGAAAGGTATCACCTCGTAAGGGGCTAAGAGGAAGATCGCGAAAACCCTAGGCGGCCGAGACTCAGAAGGACCGGAGCCTTCATCATCGCCTCCGTTCATTAACGAACCAACATCAACAACCGCGCCACCGAAAGAAGAAAGATCGCCTTCGCCGGTTAAACGGCGGGCAATCAACTTCAAGCCTCAGAGGAAACCCTCATCATCGGCCGAAATGTAAGCTATGAAATATCTCCCTCACAACATTCATTTTGATTTCAGGTCATGGAGGAAGAAGAAAGAGTCACGAGGAAGAAGAGAAGCGAGAGAGAGAAGAAGAAGAGTGAAACGGCGCCGTGAAACATTAGGGTTCCCAGAACCCTAAATGTTTCTTTTGTCTAACCATCAACCGGGTTGGGTCCGGGTGTGATGACCGGCCCAACCCCCTCCCCTTTATTTATTTTTTCTTTATTTATTTATTTTTCTATTTATTTATTTTATTTTGTTTTTTTTTATGTTTTTAAATTTGTTTCTTAACATTTATTTTATAATTCAAAATTGTTTTTAAAAATAAATAAGAAAAAACATTTTATGTACATATTAAAAATAAAAAAAAACTCTTTTTTTAAAAGCAAAAATCAAAAAAAAACTTTTCTTAAAAATATAAAAAAATAATAATAATAAAACTTTTTTAGAGTAAAACATTTTAAATTAAACTTTTTTTCTGCAAGCTAACATTAAAATTATTTAAGATTTTTAAATAAAACAACAATAAATCTCCAATTTGCATTGGCTCGTAATTCATCTGATAGTCGTTTGACTCTGCCTACTAACGGGTGTTCATTTTTTGCAGTTCATATTTATTACTATTGTGTTGAGTTTTCATTTGAGTTACCTTTATATTTGTATCTGTTTCTCAATTGTAACCTCGCGAACCTAACAATCGCATTTACGTTTCCACATTTAAATTTCTGCTGATGTATGATTTAAAATTCTCACATTGTCATTGCTATTATTTTGTCACATTGCACGCACCTCCGAAGGAATTAGGTCTAGCATTTGACCGCCGTGTCAATAGTCCTCAACTTCAACCCTTCAAACCCTTACAAACCCTAATTTTCACAAACGCCCCGCCGCAGACAAAATTACAACTTTACCCCTAGCATTAGGTCAAAGAGCCGCCGCGCTCATTTTAGGGTTTCCCGCTGTGGAATCCCTAACCTAACCTAACCCTAATTACAACTTAACATTTCAACGTAGAGATTTGGAGTTTCTACACTCCATGTAAGCGTGTCCCTAAGATACGTTTATTCCCCATTGAAACCTTGGCCACAGTCAAGACGTTTCTAACCTCCCTTTTGAGGGGAACTACGATTACTCTGATTCCATTCCCGTAAGGATACGTAGGCACAAGATGCGATGTCTTGCCGAGTAAACTTAGAATTAACCCCTTAGGTCTTTTTTCTCATTTTTAATCTTTTGTACATATACCTTAAGCAAATAAATAAAGCAAATAGTAAACATTTGAACAAAAGGTTCCTGTAGAGTACTACAGAAGTTTAGGGTGCTAATACCTTCCCTAATCTTAACCAACCCCCGAACCCTAGATCTTTCCCCGCATTGTGTTTACGATGCAAAATAGGTTTTCCCTCTTTTGACCTTTTCCTTCGGATAAATCAAAGAGCGGTTGTGAATTGAATTGCGATTCAAACTCATTAATAGTTTGATATCCTATTTCCACCGCAACAGAAGTGGATATTTATTTTATCCCCTGCGAAACCTTGGTTCGGGCATCTCCATCTACAACTCCAGTAGGAATCCCTTTAGTGAAGCAGGATATTATCCCATGAAGCTTCTTCTAAAATGAGATACATCTTGACGAATCTGTCGATAAGAACAGGATGTTACACCCTCAAGTGGAATGTCTTCTATCCCCCCAGAGGAGTTTTGAAGTCCTGAAGCAGGATTGTGATCCCGTATCCAGTTCTCCACCTATCCCTCAGTGGTGATTCTATATGTGAAGATTGGTCGGATGTTTACTTTGAGATGTTTATTTCATCTCCGTTTTCCTCTGTTCGTTTGTTTTGTCAGCATAAACATACGCATAACATATAGATAGATAGCATGGCACCTGAATTTTTCATATTTGTGTTGTGTTTAGTCTGTCACTTTGGTCGTGTTTGTCCTCAAGTGATTGGGTTTGTCTTCTCCTTCCAAGTAGAGTCGTCAGCCCTAAGCAGAAAGAGCACAATATTTCCATTTCCCCACGAAGTTCGATCCTCATGGAAGACGGTTGTTTTAGTTAAATACCACTTGAGCTCATGCCTCAATGGTCGAGTCTTACTTGACAGTTTCTCTTCAGTTACCTCCTGAATTGAACTTTGGTCCCTGACAATCACAATTTTGGATATCTCCAGGCTTTTCAATTTGGATTAAACGTACATTTATTTTGCACTTGGACTCCCCAAGAAGAATCCTCATGGAGATCATCATCAAAGACAATATACTTTCTCCAGCAATGTCACGACATTTTATACCTAGATTGCAAACAACCTCTTTATTTGAGCAACTTGTTCGATCATGTTTTCCATCAAAGATGACAAATGGCAGTCTCTTCAAGACAGTTTGCCCACCCCTAGTGGGTTTATCAAGATTATCAACTTATCAAATAGGATCTCTCCGGAAATCCGTCAAAAAAAAAGAGTTTGTCGAAGACATTACAAATATTTCTCTTTATTTGAGAATTTACACTACAAGGATATGTACTTTCACAGTTACAACAAGGATACTCCTCAGGAACGTATTCCCCTAATGAGTCCATTACACCAGACTAATTCAATCAACCGGCTCATATCTTTTCTGAAGATCCCCGGTGAAATTTACGATCTCCAATACATTATGGATTACCGCTAAAGTTCTACAATCCACAATGATATTTTAATCCCCTGTGAAGATGGTCTCACGAGTTTTCATCATTTTGGGTAGAAACTGAGACTCGTTCATGGCAAACAAACCACGAGGCGTGGGGAGGTTAGTTCAAGTAACTGAGACCCGTTCATGGCACACAAACCATGAGGCGTGGGGAGGTTATTTCAAGAAACTGAGACCCGTTCATGGCAAAAACACCATGAGGCGTGGGGAGGTTATTTCAAGAAACTGAGACCCGTTTATGGCAAACACACCATGAGGCGTAGGAAGGTTATTTCAAGAAACTGAGACTCGTTCATGGCAAACACACCATGAGGCGTGGGGCGGTTATTTCAAGAAACTGAGACCCATTCGTGGCAAACACACCATGAGGCGTGGGGAGGTTATTTCAAGAAACTGAGACCTGTTCATGGCAAACACACCATGAGGTGTGGAGAGGTTATTTTTACACTATTTTTCAACACCATACTGAATTGAGAAACTGATTTCTGTTTCGATCAAGAGAGTTTGTTTTGGACATTACTATTGTCTAGACTACCGCCTATTGGCAGCAGATTATTCTTTGATTACAAGTCTCTCACCCGTTGTTTAATTCTCCATGTCCTTGGTGTATGTGCGATACTCATATACTTTTGGAGATTCCCCATTGCTGGTTGTTTCCTCTCCCCGTGCAGTCTCGCTTTGTTGAGCCTGTCTTTTGGTTGTTCCGGGATTTTCTCGCGTGTTCTGTCTAGTTCTTCCCCTGTGGCATCTTGTCTTCATAGGACCACTGTCTTGCATTTTCATATCATCTCATATCATATGCATTTGGGCGGCATCTTAGGGCCAAAAATTCGTGCAATGTTTGTATTTAAGTCTCTCCTATCTCGTCGAGATGAAGATTTCAATCTCCATATCTCCGGATAGAAGTAACTTAAATAGGGGCATCTGTCACACCCTAATTTTTGACCTTAAGATTCCGCCTCCTAGTGTGTTTTCTTACGTTTTATCTTTTTAACTTTCATGTGCGACTACCGAGTGTGTGCAGGGTAATTTTGCTTTAAAGACGTCTCTAGCGGATTTTTATGATTAGATCCCCTTAAATCAATATTTTGGTCCCTTTCAAGTTTTCTCCTTAGCAAGGAAGGGTTGTCAAGAAAAAATTCGTACAAGAATTAAAATCACGGGCTCATAGATGGAGGCATTTGTAGTGCAAGATAACTTGAAATCAAGATTTAAGGATTATTCATTTGGGTTTTAAATTCGACATGTTGCTATTTAGTCAAGTGGTGTTACGATGACAAGAGTTTCTTGGATTTCAATTGGTGTTTTTCATATGGTTTATTTTGATCTTCAAGACCTTAGTCCTCTAACAATTTGGTTATTATTTTAGTTTTAACTTGGAAGGATTGAATTTGTTAAACTAATAAGTGTCTTCCTCAAAGTTAAGTGCATGTTTTGGTAAGATTCAAGTCCAATTACAAGAGCGAAAACGTTGCAATTAGTTGAGGATTATTAAATTCAAATTATGATCATGATTGAATGGATTCTCAACATGAGAACGGCTAAGAGTCAGAAATTTTGAAGTTTTATAACAAGCCATCGTTACATGTAATGTAATGTTCAAGAAGCAAGTAATAATATTAATATGGTGGAATTTGCCCACTTTACAGCCAGGTACTATTTGCCACGATACAAAGAAATACAAGAAGGCCATCACATAACCTCAAGTCAAAAGCATTAACTTGAATTTTCATAACTACGGTTTAGGAAGCTGGTACACGTGTATGTTTTTTCATTCATCATAATCCTGGTTGACATGCTACTTTACTGCTGCAACAACATCGCCTAGCCGCATCCCAAGTTTGGCACCATCATCCATTTGAAAGCCCATAAGTGCCATGTCCAGAGTAAATCACCAATGATTAAACATCTCAGCGTTCTCATGGAAAGAAATCTTTTGAAAGTAGAAACTCATTTATCAAAATCAAAACCAAGGAGTAAAGATTGAAGGCAAGCCCATATCCTTCCAAAACAAGTTCTAAACAATATTGAAACAGGATAATCTAAAAGAAGGAAAATCTCATCACAGCCAACAGAACTTCAAAGGAATTACGAGAAAGAAGGTTTCTATACCTTGTCTGTCCCGCCGGCTTTCCCATCAAGTTCACTTTCGTTGCAAATGTTCCAGAGTTAATCATAAGAGAGTATCACGGTTTGCTACACCTTATCATTTAAGATATGTTATTTCACAGGCCTTGCCGACGGTACCCCCATATATGAATCTGACTGCTGCAAATAATCATTAAAACAAGATCAGTGCCGACACAAATAAACATTTGGAGCATATAATCTCCAAATCTAAGCTGAATCGAAACCATTTACATAAAAATTTTTGAAGAAATACCTGCAAACGTCAGCAAAGAAGGAGAAAGGATATTTTAAAACGGCAGCTTCATCGCAGTATAGCTCTGAGGGTGTGGTTAACACGACAAACAATGTGCCACACGTTATTGGTTCTTAACTCTTTTTCTTGTACAAATCTACAGAGTCTCCAAATATAAGAAAGTACCGGCGTTCTCGTCCCTTCATATGAACTCGTTTGGAAGCCAGCAATGCAGCGATCCCTATCCTGACCTTTAGGTTCATTGAGTTATGCGTTGTTTCCTCGCGAACTGAACATGTCTTTAACCAAACTGAATCACATACGTACCCTGCAACAGAAGAGGAACCTATCATTAGAACCCAAATATGCAACATTTTTCAGCATTGAATCAAAGTACATCTCACAGTAATTATCAGCGACAATCACCTCCTTCCGAAACCATCATCCAATCTGTCTGTTTCACGAGTCAATGAGGAAATGAACTGAGGTGGGGATATTCCAGTTTTTTTAGTTTTGTCGACACAGGAAAGGAAACACGATCAATTTGTTGTGGTATGCTTCCTCCAAAAGCCTCTTCAGCTGCAATTCGCATTTTTGATTGACATCTCAGCTTTTGTTTCAACCTGCACTCATAGTAAACAACGAAGAGAATTACAACAACAATTGTAGGATACAGGTCACAGACAAGGCTTCAATAGAAATCATAATGCATTATGTTCTTTCCAAAACCATATAGAATCCTAGCTCAAACTTATTTCGACCAAAGCGGAAGTGATTTTATTGCTTTTGAAAATATGTTCATTACGGTTTAATTTCTTTCCAAAACAAGGTTGCTATGTATTCAATCGGATTTGGAAAGCTTTCAAAGCGAGGTCATTTTACAACCTATAAAAAGGACTCAGAATGGAGATAAAAGGGAGAGGAAAAAACCAATTCAAAAATCACAGCGAGTCACAACCAATCCCAAATAATCCCAAATATGAAACCCTAAGAACTTATCTGTTTGCTTCGCCGCCGTTACCGAGACGCTTTCTGAAATCCCCCATCCATCGCAAACACCACTGCAAATCACCGCAGAACGCCTCCCTTCGCATCAACGCCATAGCCACCGTCGGAAACTCGTTCGCCACACCTACACAAATCCATTTACTGTTAGTTTTTTATTGATATTTTTTGTGTTTGTTTCAGATTGAAAAGGGAAATAAGAAAAAGAATGGTGAGGTCGCAGATAAGAAGAAAGACAGAGCGAAATGAAGAGAAAGAGAGTGCGTCGAAGAAGATGAAAGAAAAGAGGAGTATAATGATGAAGCAGATCGAAGAAGAATCTAAAGCGATCATCATCGCTAACCTCGCATCTCACAAATCACACGCCTCACACTTGCACACACACGGTGCACCCACACACCCGCATCCATACCAGATCCATCCGCCTCACTCCTTAATTAACCTCAATTTAATTATTAATCAATCCATTAGCTAATCGTTAACCTAATCTAATTTATTTAATTAATCAATCATTAATCAGCTTTTTTATATATTAATTTATAGTTAAATTTAAAATAAAAATTATTAGAATTAAAATTTCAATAAATAAAAATACACGATTAGATTTAGATTTTTATTTAATTCTTTTTTTCTCTGTGATAATAATATAAAGCCAAAAAATATATTTTCGCTAAAAAATACAAAAAAATAATAAAACTTTTTCCAAGCTCAAGATTAATATTTAATGCTCTATTCCAACTTAATTAATTTTAACGCCTCTTTTAACTTAGACTTAATTTTAACTTAGTAATATTCTCGGAAAAAAAACATAAAAATAATTTCCTCCTTTAAATTAATCATTCCCGCAATCCAATATCTAACACCCTTTATCGATTTTATTTTAACCTATAACCGTACTAGGTTCATTCGTATTTCGTTATCTCATGCTATTTACATGTCTAGGCTAACATCAATTATCATCACTATTTTTCCATTATCATTTATCCCCTCCGAAGGAAATGTTCACATGTTTGACCCCCGTGTCAATGCCTTTACCCTCACTCTTAGGATTCGAGTCCTCGTACTCACCTTTTAGGCGTTCCATCGTGGACATATCTTCACCCTTTTTAAATCAACTTTCAACGTAGATAGGAGTCTCTGCACTCAAAGTAAGCACTTCCTTATGAACGCTTACCTCCCCTGGAACCTTCATCACAATCAAGAAGTTCTTCATAACCCTTTAGGGGAACTACAAATACTCTGATTCCATTCCCGTCAAGATATGTAGGCATAAGATGCGACGTCTTGGCGAGTATACTTAGAAATAAACCACTAGGTCTTTTATCCTTAAGCAGATAACCCTTAGCAATAAACAACATTAAAATAAGAGGTTCATGTAGAGTACTAGAGAAACTTAGGATGCTAGCACCTTCCTTAAGTTTAACTAACCCCCGAACCCTAGATCTCTCCCCACATTGTGTTTATAGTGCAAAATTAGGTTTTTCCTTCTTTAACCTTTCCTTCGGATAAATCAAAGACTGGTTATAATGATTTAGATTCAAGCTAATCAATGGCTTGGTATCCAATTTTCACCGCGACAATCAGACAGTTTGGTTATGCTCTAAGAGAACCTCTGAAGGAAGAAGAAATACAGGAATCTATGTATTTCACCGGTTTAATTGACAATGAGACTTTAATCAGATTGGAAAAGGCTTGGGGTAAGATTCACCGTAAGGGAAAATCATATTTGGGCAAGAGCGATTGCAGAGCCTATGGACCATATGTGGAATGGATCCAGGAGAGAGTTGAGAGATTGTTGCTACCCTTTCCGGTCAAAGAACCTTTGTATCCCCGGGTAGTTGAAGAACCAACAACAGTTGACATCCAGAAGTACAATCAACTGTGGGCTGAAAAGGAAGAACTACGTAGGGTGAACGAAGAGTTGGAGAAGGAGGTCATTCAACTTAGGAGTGAGAAGAATCAAGCCACTCATCTATCCAAGAAGCAGATTGATACATTGAACAAGATGGGAAGGGAACTGACTGAAGAAATTCGCGTCAGAGAACGTCTTGGTCAGGACATGAGGAGCTTGGGTAATTCTCTCAAAGGGAAGAAGAAAGAGTTAGAGAAAGCACACTTGGAAATATCAGAGTTCAATGCTCAATGGAATGTTATCTTGACTAACAACAAAGAAAGAGAAGATGAACTTCGTCAATAGAATGACAGGTTAAAGACTCAACTCCGAATCAAAAGTGAAAAAGTTCCTGGAGAATCTTCTCGTCAGTACGAAAGCAACCGCAAACTACGAGAAGCTCTTGAAACGTTGGAAAAGTACAAGCTGAAAGCAGACCTGAAAAAGCCCAGACTTGAGGATGCATTTGGGGAGGATGCTTGGGAAGACTATACTCAAGGCTTATAAGCTACCATCAGCAAGAGAGAGTTGTTTATCCAGGGATTGATTGTTGGGCCTGATCACCCTGATACGAAGGAGTTGTTGGAGGAGTTTCAGACTCGTTGTCGCACTTGATGTATTCTCTCTTTTGTATTTGTTATTTTGTACTTCGACCATCATCAGGATTGTTGGATGAGGTCATGTTGACTCAGTTATATTTTCCTTGGTGATGTGTTGTGTGTTGATACTTTATTTCTCATTCTATTTATGAGAGAGGTTTTGTGACTCCATCTGTTGGCTCTTCATTCTCCTTTTATTCCCATGGAAATAGAATCAAGGGGAAGATTTCCATGAACTATATTTACATGTCTGCATTTTGCATCATTTTTCATATTGCATCGTCGGTGTTCTGGTTCCGTTTACCTTATTTATTTCTGTGGTTTTCTCAGCACTGTTTCAGGATTGAAGACCACACAATTCACCGCTATTCAACATGGGGAAATCAACAAAAGGCCATGGACCAAATTAAACTTGAGCTACAGGAGTTTCGTGACCGTATTGCGCAATTCATGGACCTGATGCAAGAGATCGCTAACGGTCAGGAACAGCTGAGAACACTCGTTCAACCTCTGATTGCTAGGGTTGACAGAAGTGGATTTCCGCATGGTGGGACCGCTGTTGTTCCTCCTCCAGCTGACAATGGCACTCCTCATGCTAATGTCATCCCAACAGTTGTTATTCCTCTAAGCGGAGGTAATCAGAATGGAGTCCATGTTCTAGGGGCAACGTGCGTTGTGCATGGAAATGCTGGTCCTTAGTGGGAGGAGGACGAACAAGATGATATTTTCTCCATGGGGGATCTGGGAGCAGGTTTGCAGCCTTATGTAGACAGGAGGTTCAAATTGATAAAAGAGAAGATGAGGAACCTTGAAAATCAGAATTCTCTTGGTCTGGACATGTCAAGCTTGGGGCTAATCCCAGGTCTGTGGATCCCTCCAAAGTTCAAGGTCCCAGACTTTGACAAATACAAGGGGATGACCTGTCCTAGGGTGCACCTCCGTTCTTACAACAGAAAAATGTATGTGTACTCTGATGACGAGAAGTTGCTGATGTATTTCTTTCAGGATAGCCTGTCTGGTCCATCTTTGGAGTGGTATATGGGTTTGGATCCGGTCAACATTAGAAGCTGGAGAGACTTGGCAGAGGCTTTCGTTATACACTATCAATATAATAGTGATCTGGTACCTAACCATGTGCAGTTGCAGAATCTGTCGCAACGAAGTAATGAGGGATTTAAAGAGTACGCCCAGAGGTGTTGTGAACTTGCTGCAAGGGTTCAACCTCCAATGGTGGAGAGGGAATGCATTGATCTGTTTGTAGCTACACTTCCTGGTGTGTACTACGAGAAGTTGATAGGGAATATGTCTAATAGCTTTTCAGATTTAATCATCACTGGCGAACGAGTTGAAAATGGGATCAAATTGGGAAAGATCCAAGCGGGAGAGGAATCCTCATCTGGAGGAGGAAGAAAGAACTTCGGTGATAAGAAGAGGGAAGGAGAGACAAACGCGGTCTCAGGATACAGGAATAACAACAAAAATAGAAACAGAAATCAACAGTATCATCAGCAACAACCTCAGGTTGCGAGTATTGTTATTCCAGCAGTACAACCCCAACAACAATAACAACAACAACGTCCACAACAGCAACAGCAAAATTACGCACCGCGACGGTTTCAAGATCGTGGGAGAGTAATGAATAGAAAATTTGATGCACCACCAATGCCATACTCACAGCTCTTACAACACTTGTTGCAGCTTCAATTTGTTCAGAAGAGGACAATCGCACCTCTGACCGGCGCGCCACCCGAGGTATGACATAAGCGCTAGATGTGACTTTCACTCAGGCACTCCCGACCATCATATAGACAACTGTAAGGCCTTCAAGCATAAGGTTCAGGACCTTATAAATAGCAAGGCAACCAATTTTACAAATGATGTGCCTAATGTTGTGCAAAATCCTATGCCCAACCATGGAGCGGCTGGGGTAAATACTATTGTGGAGGAAGATAATTTGAATTTGGTAACCAACGTCGAAGAACTGAGAACTCCTTTGAGTTTTGTTAAGAGCAGGCTGTTGAAGGGTGGAGTATTTCCAGGCTGTATTGAAAACTGTGAAGGTTGTTTGGCTCATTCTGAGGGATGTGAGGACTTGAAAAATCATGTGTAGAGATTAATGAATGAAGGCGTACTACAAATTGACAGAATTGGTGAAGAGAAAGATGAGAAGGTGATTGGTCAAGAGCAGGATGAGGTTGCCACAATCTCAATCCCTTTTAGAACCATTAACATATCTGCACCGCCGAGGCCAGCTACCGTTATGATCACCAAGGCAGGACTTGTGCCTTATGAAAGCACTAAAGCAATCCCGTGGAATTAGGGGGTTGAAGTCTTTTGTAACAGCCAAAAACAAGAGCAGGGGAACGACGTTTGATTTTGTGGATAATTTGGTGGGAACAGGCGGAATGACGAGAAGTGGGAGGGTGTTTGCACCTCTAGAGGCTAATGTTGAAAGACCGAATAAAGGAAAGAGGAAGGTTGTTGTTGAAGAAAGTTCTCAAGGGGGTGAGAAGGATGCTTTGTTGAAAGAAACTGAGGAATTCATGCGTCTGATTAGAAAAAGTGACTACAAGATTGTGGACCTTCTACAACAAACCCCGTCAAAAATATCAATATTATCATTATTATTGTGCTCTGCGGCACATTGGAATGCCCTTCTGAGGATTTTAAACATTGTGTATGTGCCACAAGAGATATCAGTGAACCAAATGGAAGGAGTGGTGGCGCATGTGAATGCTGGAAATGGATTGGGATTTACTGATCTGGACTTGACACCTAAAGGAAGAAACCACAATCACGCCCTGCACATTTCCATTGAGTGCAAGGGAGTTGTATTATCTCATGTTCTGGTGGATATTGGGTCTTCACTTAATGTGTTGCCCAAAAAGTCTTTGATGAAGCTTGACACCCAGGGAGTAATATGCACTCCTAGTGATTTGATTGTGTGAGCGTTCGATGGAACGAGGAGGTCTGTGTTTGGAGAAGTGACTCTTCCTATCCAACTTGGCCCGGAGCTTTTTGACGATGTCTTCTACATAATGGATATCCAACCAGCATGCAATTTCTTGTTAGGTCGGCTCTGGATTCACTCGGCAGGGCCAGTGACGTCGACCTTGCATCAGAAGTTAAAGTATATGGTGGGAGGTAACATTGTCACCGTCTGTGGTGAGGAGGCCATCATGATCATCCATTTATCCTTGCTCAAGTATGTGGAAGTCGATCGAGAGATACATGAGACTATATACCAAGCATTTGAGACAGTCCAAGTCAGAGAGAAGGCGCCAGTTGCGGACAGAGCTCCTGAGGTTGCCATGTCTTCATTCAAAGAAGCACAAGTTGTGGTAAAGTCTGGATCATCTCAAGGTTGGGGGCGGGTGTTGAGTATCCCCAATAAATAAGATAAGTTTGGATTGAGGTACAACCCGTCGTCTTCTTCTTCACAGAGTGCTCCACGCTACAGAGGACCACTCCAGTTTACAAGTAGTGGTGTGATATTTGATCGAATCAACGTTGTGTCCGAGGATGAGGGTGATAGTGATTGTAATATGGATGCATGGATCCAGCCATGTCTTCCCAGCCGAAGCCTGAGCAACTGGACTATTGAAGAAGTTGTCCGAGTGACTCGTGAAGAGTAATTATCTTATTTTCTGATTACGTGTAGCCCTATGTTCTACCCGGAGCATAGTGATCTTTGTCTGTAGGGCCTTATCCTTGTTTATATTTTGAATAATTGTTTTATCATTAATCAAAGGGCATTTTTGCATTCAAATATTGTGATCCTTGTTTTTCTTGTTTTTATTTTTTAACAATAAAATGGCAATGTGGTTTGTGTTATTTGCATATCATTTTAAGCATCAAATCATCATCATTGCAGGTTTCACATAGCAGATGCCACCGATTCATAATCGTCTATGACTTGGTATGACTTTGATAATCCAATCTTTCAAGCTGAAGAAGAGATTGAAGAAGACGAAGACCTGCCTGAAGAGCTCGCCAGGCTGCTGAGACAAGAGGAGACGGTTATTCTGCCTCATCAGGAGGAGATTGAAGTCGTCAACATGGGTACAGAGGAAGATAGAAAAGAGGTCATAATAGGGGTTGCTTTAGAGGATGATGTCAAACAAAGACTGGTAGAAATGCTCCGAGAGTATAAGGACGTCTTTGCTTGGTCATATGAAGATATGCCCGGACTCGATACAGATATTGTGGTTCATCGCTTGCCTCTTCGAGAAGAGTGTCCACCTGTGAAATAGAAGCTAAGAAGAACCAGACCGAACATGGCAGTTAAGATCAAAGAAGAGGTCTAGAAGCAGTTGGACGCCAGATTTCTTGCCATGACGAAATAGCCTCTGTGGGTCGCTAACATTGTACCTGTACCTAAGAAGGATGGAAAGGTTAAGATGTGTGTAGATTACCGTGATCTAAACAGAGTGAGTCCGAAAGAATATTTCCCGCTCCCCCACATTGATGTGCTAGTTGATAACACAGACCAATATTAAGTGTTTTCCTTCATGGACGGTTTCTCCGGGTATAACCAAATTAAGATGGCCCCATAGGACATGGAGAAAACGACCTTTATCACACTGTGGGGGACTTTTTTCTATAAGGTAATGCCCTTTGGATTGAAGAATGCAGGGGAAACCTAACAGCGGGCGATGGTCACATTGTTTCATGATATGATTCATCATGAGATTGAGGTCTATGTTGATGACATGATCGCAAAGTCACAAACGGAGGAAGAGCATCTAGTGAATTTGTTGAAGCTGTTTGAGAGGTTAAGGAAATTCAGACTAAGGTTGAATCCGAATAAGTGCACTTTTGGTGTACGGTCAGGAAAGCTATTGGGGTTCATAGTTAGTGAAAGAGGAATCGAGGTCGGTCCTGCAAAAATAAAAACTATACAAGAGATGCCAGCGGCGAAAACAGAGAAAGAGGTTTGTGGTTTCTTGGGTAAATTGAACTACATTGCAAGGTTCATATTTCACCTCACAGCCACGTGTGAACAAATGTTCAAGCTGTTAAAGAAAGATCAAGCGGTGGTCTGAAACGAAAATTGCCAAATGACATTTTAAAAATTAAAGAATATTTGCAGGAGCCTCTGATACTGATGCCTCCAGTGGCAGGAAGACCATTGATAATGTACTTAACAGTTCTTGAGAACTCCATGGGTTGTGTTCTTGGTTAACACGACGAGACAGGAAGAAAAGAACATGCCATCTATTACTTGAGTAAAAAGTTCACAAATTGTGAATCCAGATACTAAATGTTAGAAAAGACGTGTTGTGCACTTGCTTGGGCCGCCAAACGCCTAACGCAGTATATGCTAAATCACATAACCATGATGATTTCGAAGATGGATCCGATTGAGTATGTGTTCAAAAAGCAAGCACTTTCGGGAAGGATCGCTAGATGGCAGATGGTTTTGACAGAATACGACATTCAATGCGTCTCCCAAAAGGCTATCAAGGGGAGTGTTCTGTCAGAATATCTCGTAGAGCAACCAATCAATGATTATCAGCCAATGAAGTTTGAATTTCCTGATGAGGATATCATGTTCTTGAAAATGAAAGATTACGATGAGCCGTTACCAAATGAAGGTCTTGATCTAGGCTCCCAGTGGAAGATGATCTTTGACGATGCTGTTAACTCGTATGGCAGCGGAGTTGGGGAAATCATTACGACTCCCTATGGTTCATACATACCATTTACTGCCAGGTTAACATTTCCCTGCACCAATAACGAAGCTGAGTATGAAGCATGTATCATGGGTATTGAAGAAGCAGTTGATCTGAGAATTAAGAGCCTTGATATTCATGGTGATTCATCTTTGGTAGTCAATCAGATCAAAGGAGAATGGGAGACTCGTCATCCTAACTTGATTCCCTACATGAACTATGCATGGAGGTTGTTACCTTTCTTCGACAGGGTAGAGTTTCATCATGTGCCAAGAGCGGAGAACCAGATGGCAGATGCCTTGGCTACATTATCCTCGATGTATAAGGTAAATTATTGGAACGATGCTCCGAGAATTATCATCTCGCGCCTCGATAGGCCGACATTTGTATTTTCAATAGAGGAAACATCCGATGGTAAGCCATGGTATTATGACATCCAGAACTTTCTCAAGATTCAAGAATATCCTCCTGGGGCATCGAGCCGGGATAAGAAGACCTTGAGAAGATTGTCTAGAAAGTTCTATCTGAACAAGGATGATGTACTCTACCGAAGAAATTTTGATCTGGTTCTGTTAAGATGCGTGGACGAGAAAGAAGCAAGTTTGCTTATGGAAGAAGTCCACGAAGGTGCTTTTGGTATGCATGCAGGCGGACATGCAATGTCTCGGAAACTGTTGAAGGAAGGCTACTATTGGTTGACTATGGAGTTTGATTGCTTCAAACACGCCAAGAAGTGCCATAAATTCAAGATTTATGCTGATAAAATTCATGTGTTGCCAAGTCCTTTGAATGTCATGGCATTTCCTTCGCCTTTTTCTATGTGGGGCATTGATATGATCGGTAAGATAGAGCCGACCGCATCCAACGAACACCACTTCATCTTAGTGGCAATTGACTATTTCACTAAGTGGGTTGAAGCAGCCTCTTACGCCAATGTCACCCGACTGGTTGTGGCTCGATTCATCAAGAAGGACATCATCTATCGTTACGGAATGCTCGAACGAATCATTACTGATAATGGTTCGAATTTGAATAACAAGATGATAAAGGAACTGTGCCAGATTTTCAAGATTGAACATCACAATTCTTCTCCTTATCGCCCGAAGATGAATGGCGCTGTTGAGGCGGCCAACAAGAACATCAAGAAGATTGTGTAGAAGATGGTTGTGGCCTATAAAGATTGGCATGAGATGTTTCCCTTTGCATTACACGGATATCGTACTTCGATACGTACTTCAACTGGGGCAACTCCTTTCTCGCTAGTGTATGGTATGGAAGTTGTCCTACCATTGGAAGTCGAGATTCCTTCCTTGAGAGTTCTGGTTGACGTCAAACTAGATGAGGTAGAATGGGTGAGGAACAGATTGAATCAACTCAGCTTGATGGATGAGAAGAGATTGGCATCCATTGCATATGGTCTTCTGTATCAGAGCAGGTTAAAGAAAGCTTTTGATCAAAAGGTGCACCCACAGAGCTTTTAGGCAGGTGCTTAGTGTTGAAGCGGATTCTCCCTCCACAGACAGATTATAGGGGCAAATGAACTCCCAATTACGAAGGTTAATACGTGGTAAGGAAAGTTTTCTCCGAAGGAGCCTTGCTACTCTCAACTATGGATGGTGAATATCTCACGTCCGCTGTGAACGCAGATGCAGTTAAAAAATACTTTGCTTAAAAGAGACCCGCTGGACTAAAAAAGAAAATCCAGGAAAAAATGGGGCATCCCGGCGAACCATAAAAAGAATGAGTTCGGGAAAAAATTAGGGATAAAAAGAAAAAGAATGTAAACTCGCAAATTTGAAAACCTAAAAAGGCGACTTTGGCAAAAATGTGTATCCCGGTGAATCGAAAACCCGCAAGGACGATTCAGGCAAAAGCTAGGGATCTGAAAAGCAAATGACTGTAGTATACGTGTGATACGAGCACAATGGATTCTTGGAGAACCCGAGGGTCAATCAATCAAGTCAGTCTCTTCGGAAGATGAGTCATCAGGAGAAGCATCGAAGTCATGCGAGTCATAGATGAATCGACACATGGTGGTTATCTGTACCATATTGTCGACATTTTGTATAGTTTCTTGCATTTCTATATTATTTGTGCAACTTTCTCTTTTCAGGAGTTGCATCTGTTGTAAATTTTCCTATTTACAGGCCATTTATCAATGAAGTACATGTTATTCAGAAAGCTTGTGTGCTTGTTTTAGCTTTTACTGTTTTTTTGCAAAAGACGCCCGATGTTTTTGATAAAACTTTGCATACATAAACTTGTGGGCTTTGCCAATAATCATTAAAACTTTGATTTGCTTGAACGATGTCATGGACAATAATCAAGATAGCTCTTGTTATATACTGAATACTTTGTTTGTATTTGTTGCAGGACTCTCAGTCCCGAGACTGTTCCAAAGGTGCATCCCCAGTAAGGTCACCTTGTCATTGTCCCCACAAGAGGAAGATATACGGTTTGAGACTAGTATATCCCCAGCAGGTTGGGATTGCATGTAATTAAGTTTTATCCTCAACAGGTCGAGATTGATATCTCCAGCAGAGTAGGTCATCCTCAACAGGTGGAGCTTGTACACCTATCTTCGGCAATCCAAATGCATATATCTTATCCCTTAGCAGGTAAATTTGAGATTATTCCCCCAGCAGTGGGACGAGTGCAGTGTTGTTGCCCCTGCAGAGTCTAAATGTTTTGACTCCTTTCCCCTCAGAGTTCAAGTCAGAGACTCAATTCCCTAAGCAGAGGTTGATATTGTTGAGTTTATTGCTTAATTCCCTAAGTATAGGTTGATATTGTCGAGTTTATTGCTCATTTCCCCAAGCAGAGGTAGATGTTGACTCCCTCATTGGGTGATCCCCAGCGGAGTTGGTGTCTGTAGCAGAATCCAGTTGGTCATTGGTATTCGTCAGAGTGGGCTTATGTCGGGATATTTCCCTAGTTAATCTTAACTTTCATCCCCTGCAGATTCCCAGCAAAGTCGTCAGAGTAGTTTTCTTCCCCGTAGAGTGGGATTGACCCAGAGATTGTTATTCCCCATCCTCGGCAGAAAGAGTTTGGGATATCTTCCCAATAAATCTTATTCATTATCCCTAGCAGAATGGGTTCAAATCTCTGGCATAGTGGAATCCCCGGTAGAATGGAGTAATTCCTTGCATTTTGCCTTACTCCCCGGTAGAGTCGCATTCTGAAAGGCCATCCAGGGTTGTTTCCCCAGTACGATGGATTTGCTTTCCCCAGCCAAGTCTTTTGTTCCCTAGAAGAATTGTATTCTGGTAGGCCATCCGGGGCCATTTTCCTCAACAGAGTTGATTTGATCCCCAGCGGAGTGGATTTTGTTCTCAGTAGAGCAGTTATACCCAGGAGAATTCCCTTCCAAGAAGCCATCCAGGGCTTATTTCTCCCAGCAAAAGTCCAACCGCACTTGGCACCTGGTCATCCCCAACGGAGTTGGCTCCTTCTCTTCAGCATTTATTTTGCTGGAGCGGTTCCTTTGCATTTTGCATTGTGCATAGCATCCTTCTAAACGCATAGCATTTTCATTTCGTATGGAGCATTACGCCATATTCAAACATATACATTTGAAACATAAGTCAGGTTGTTACCTCTTGTTTCCGGTTGTATCTCCAGCAGTCAATGATGCGTTCATCTTACCAACAATATTTCTTAAGCCCGTGCGGTATCCAGACCCTGGCAAATATTGGTGTTTTTCTTGAGCCTGTGTGGTATCCAGACCCCAGCAAGATCTTTGACAGATGTGTTTATCTTATCATGCTCCCCAACAGAGTCTACATGGTTGAGTGCATCATTTCCCCAGCGGATTTCTTCTTTCAGATTGTGAATCGACGGATTCTATTCTCAACCTCGTGTTGAGCCAGCCTTCGGGTTCGATGCCTGACAGCAAGGTCAAATGTTCTTCTCAACTTCGTGTTGAGCCGGCCTTCGGGTTCGATACTTGTTTATTTAAAAGATGCCTAACGGCGAGGTCAGATGTTCTTCTCAACTTCGTGTTGAGTCGGCCTTCGGGTTCGATGCCTGTTTGTTTAATAGATGCCTGACAGCGAGGTCAGATGTTCTTCTCAACTTCGTGTTGATCCGGCCTTCGGGTTCAATGCCTATTTGTTTAACAGATGCCTAACGGCAAGGTCACATGTTCTTCTCAACTTTGTGTTGAGCCGGCCTTCGGGTTTGATGCCTGTATGTTTAACAGATGCCTGACGGCGAGGTCAGATGTTCTTCTCAACTTTGTGTTGAGCCGGCCTCCGGGTTCGATGCCTGTTTGTTTAACAGATGCCGAACGGCGAGGTCAGATGTTCTTCTCAACTTCGTGTTAATCCGACCTTTGGGTTCGATGCCTGTTTGTTTAATAGATGCCTGACAGCGAGGTCAGATGTTCTTCTCAACTTCGTGTTGAGCTGACCTTCAGGTTTGATGCCTGTTTGTTTAACAGATGCCTGACGGCGAGGTCATATGTTCTTCTCAACTTCGTGTTGAGCTGGCCTTCGGGTTCGATGCCTGTTTGTTTAACAGATGCCTGATGGCGAGGTCAGATGTTCTTCTTAATTTCTTGTTGAGCCGGCCTTCGGGTTTGGTGCCTGGTTTGTTTAACAGATGTCTGCTTGGATTAGCAGATGTTCTCAACTTCGTGTTGAGCCGGCCTTCGGGTTCGATGCCTGGTTTGTTTAACAGGTGCCTGACTGTGAGGTCAGATGTTCTTATCGACTTAGTGTCGTTACCTGCATGTTGGCAGATGTTTTTCTCGACTGTGTGTCAATTCTTTCTAATTAGTAATGAGTCAGCTCATTGTCCCTGCAGTTATTGGTTACAGTTTCTTTGGTGATTCTATTTTTCACTCTAGTGGACCTTTCTACAGTTCTGTTTTGCGGTTGCCAAATTTCCGGGTTCTTTTGTATTCAACCACCTTTTACCTTGAAAGTTTAAAAGTCGTTCTCTTTTCATCCTTTTAGGTCTAAGTCGTTTGAATAGGGGCAGTTGTTGTACCCCAAAATTTGACCAACCTTTTCCTTTGACTGGCTTATGTTTCATTTCATTTTTGGCATTTGCATTTGCATAGCATTATTCATAACAGGGGATCAAGAGGTGTATTATGCCATTCAAGAGGGAAGTATCTTTGGTTTCAAACTCAAGCAAAGTTATTTGTGCAAGCCATCAAGTGTTTATCATCATCATGAAAGGTTCAAAGCTCTTTGAAAGGAGAGATTGGTGTGTGGATGTTATCTCCTATCTTGGGGATCATCAGAGGATCATCAGGGATTCATGAGGTCTTTATTTGGGAGAAGACATGGTCTACGAGCTCATTGTGTACCTTGAGGGGTCTTTGTGGGGTTTGTGCAGTCATTCAATTCATTTGCAAAGGGCACAGTCAAAAGATATGGAACTAGGGTTTCATCTGGTTAACCCAAAGTCAAATGTGGACTTAAGAAGGTTCAAGACTTGATTCTAAGTTACTAGAGTCATGGGGAGTCATCTCAAAGCATCTAGGATGACATGATAAGATCAAATCAAGAGGATTCAAGAGTGCAAGAAGTTACTAATTTAGGGTTTCAGATGATTTTAGTGTAAAATCCCCTTCTTTGGTGCCTAACTTCAAGGACAATTTACCCTATGATGCAAGCTCAATCTCTTTTTCATGAAAACATGAGACTTGTAGAGCATGTTCTTAGCTTTATTTTAAGTCCTAGAAGTCCTCATTCTCATTTGTACATCTCTAGTTATGGATTTCACAAGGCAAGGGTATTTTTGGAAAGTTCATTATGGGTCATTCTTTTCAATGGTCATTTTCATGAACTTTAGGGCCTCAAATCCAATTTTGTCCAACGTGAAGCTTGTTTTCAATGGCCTTGACTTCACAATGAACTCAAAATCCATGATGTTTGATGGATTTTATGATCCTTTGAGCCATTTTTGAAGTGGAAAATTGATTACTGGACATGGTAAGTGTTTCTTCCATTACAAGTCATATCTTGCTTCATATTTGAACTTTTGTACACCAATACATGATCATGATGCTAATTACCTCATTTGTACAAACAAGAATCACATTAAATTCTACTTTTTCCTATTTTTATACCTTAGAAAATCATGCACTAAACTTGGCACACATCCATTCTCAATGACTTAAACTCCTCCATTTCATTTTGGCACACCCCAAATACCCAATTTGTGCTAACCAATGGAATGTACCATACCCCATAACCAGTGTGTGCTTCAAATTGCATTTTTGGCCAAAACTTGAAATCAACCAATACACCCAACATGGGCCTGCATGGTTGCTGAAAACCCACCACATAAAAGCTAAACATTTGCCCTAAACCATTAGAATTGGCTGGCTATGTAAAAAAGAGAGAGAATCACCTCAAATTTATGAATTTTTTTCTTTCTTCGAATCTGGTTCATCTTGGGATTTTAATTCAAGTTTTGGTGCCTATTATCTTTACTAGAGTACAAGGAAGATATTGTAAGTGTCAAACAGAAGCTTGCATTCATTTTCAAGAGCCAACGGAGCAGCTCCGTTTGGTAAGTTTTCTTCACTTAAATCTCTCATGTTAGGCATCTAATAGGTTGCATTCTGGGTGCATCTGAAGTCCTATGCAATGTACGCAATGTTCGTGTAGTTTTCATGGATGTTTGTTGAGGTTTCAGAATCTGTAGTTTGAAAATCGTGGCTTGTTATCTCTCTATTTAAGAACCTTTTTAAGAAATGGTGGTTGGGTTCATACTCCTTGTAGTCTCAACTTTTGAACCATACCAAAATTCACCATGTTTATAGAGGTTTTTCCTCTAAGCTCCGGCGAGCTAGCCGGAGAAGACGACTGGAGCCCTAGCTCCGGCGTCTGGTTGTGTTTTTGGTCAAAGCTGAAGTGGAATGTGTGACCCTTTGACTTGCATGCTTGTCCATTACTCATTGGCTTGACTTTGATGGCATGAAGATTTGACCATGACGTGTGTTGCGGTGGAAATAGGATCACAAACTATTAATGAGTTTGAATCGCAATTCAATTCACAACCGCTCTTTGATTTATCCGAAGGAAAAGGTCAAAAGAGGGAAAACCTATTTTGCATCGTAAACACAATGCGGGGAAAGATCTAGGGTTCGGGGGTTGGTTAAATTTAGGGAAGGTATTAGCATCCTAAACTTCCGTAGTACTCTACGGGAACCTTTTGTTCAATGCTTACTATTTGCTTTATTCATTTGCTTAAGGTATATGTACAAAGGGATTAAAAGTGAGAAAGGAGACCTAAGGGGTTAATTCTAAGTTTACTCGGCAAGACATCGCATCTTGTGCCTACGTATCCTTACGGGAGTGGAATCAGAGTAATCGTAGTTCCCCTCAAAAGGGCGGTTAGAGACTTCTTGACTGTGGTCAAGGTCTCAATGGGGAATAAACGCATCTTAAGGACACGCTTACATGGAGTGTAGAAACTCCAAATCTCTATGTTGAAATGTTAAGTTGTAATTAGGGTTAAATTAGGGATTCCACGGCGGGAAACCCTAAAATGAGCGCGGCGGCTCTTTGACCTAGTGCTAGGGGTAAAATGGTAATTTTGCCTGCGGCGAGGCATTTGTGAAAATTAGGGTTTGTAGTTTGTAGTTTTGAGGTTGAGGACTATTGACGCGGCGGTCATATGCTAGACCTAATTCCTTCGGATGTGTGTAGTGCGACAGAAACAGTGGTAAACGCATGAGATAATTGAATCATGCAAACAGAGAGATAATGTCATAATTTAACCATGTAAGCAGAAATTTAAAGGCAGAAATTAAAGCGCGATTGTTAGGATTCGCGAGATTACATGATAGGAGCAGATACAATATGATAATGAAAATTTGAATTAAAAATACACAAAAATAACTACTGGCAGCGTAACAAGCTGCAAAACGAGGAACCACTGTTAGTAAACCGAATCAGACAGTCATTGGATGAATTATGAGACAAAAGTGCAAGATTGGAGAGTTTTTTTTATTGTTTATACGTAATAAGTTAAAAAAGATGTTTAAATAAAAAAAAAAAGATTAAGTTTAATTTTTAAAAAAAATAGTTTAATTTAACTATCTAAAAAGTTTTTATTTTTTATGTTATCATTTTTTTTTAAAGGGTTTAAGTTAGATTTTTTTTTAAAGGGTTTAAGTTATATTTTTTTTAAAAAAAAACAAATGTTAATATTTAGTTAGAAAAAGGTTTTAATAAAAATTTGAAAATAATAAAAATTAATAAAAACAAATAAAATGTAAAATAGATAAAACAAAAGAGGGTTGGGCCGGGTATCATTTCCGGACCCAACCCAAGCGGATCACACAAATTGGAAGGGGATTAGGGTTCCCCCCCCCCCCCCCCCCCCAGAACCCTAACGGCGCGTATCGTTTCTCTTCTTCTCATCTTGTCGTTTCTCCGATTTCCCCTTCCGCGATGCTCTCTTCCGGTCCTCTTTGCTACCTTTCTTTCGCCTGAAACAGAAACAAATGCATGAGATGAAACGCACGGTGTCTTACATTTACGGTGGGGCTTTGATGAGAAATTGAAGGGCGATGATGATGGTAATCTGAGCTCAGAGTGAGTTTGCTCGTCGCGTATTAGGCGGCGCTGGTGGACTCCCCTCGACTGATTATGTATGGGCTTCGATGACTTCGAACTTCTCTTTCGCGGTCACGTTCTAGGGTTTTCCACCTCCTCCTGCATCAGGTTGTATTCCCCTTTTTATAGTCTCTTTCTGGGCCTTAAACTGAGATTTGATTCTATAGTGATATTATTTGATTCGGTTTTGTTTGGGTTTTTCCAGATTGAATTCAAATATGATGCTTTCTGATATGATTAGGATCTTGTTTCTTCTTTTGGAACCTGATTGGGGTTTTGTGCTGATATGATCTTCTGATTCGATTGGATTTCATTAATTTGCTTGATTGCTCTATACTGATTCGTTTTTGGCTGACCTGTTTGATTGATTTGTCTGATTGATTCAGATTGACTCAAATTGATTCAGATTGGCTTAGATTGGTTCAGATTGGTTCCAATGGAGATGTTTCCTGATGCATTTGGGTCTGACTCGAAACTTTCCATTTCCAGCTTCGGCTTTGTTTGATCATTTGGATTACCTCTGAATTTATTTGATCTGATTGATATCTGGATTAGTTCATTTGTTCTACTTGAATTCAATCTGGACTATGCTGATGCGTTTTCGATTTGATTCAATTTTAGTAGTCTGAACTGATTTGTTTTGATTTTCTGGTGCAGTTAGCTTTTCCTCTTCTTCTTTCAGAGAATGGATGCTGATGCTTCGACTTAAGCTAGAGCGGCCGAGTGAAGGGTATCGGCGATGATGACCTTAGGGTCTGAGTCAGTTGATTTGGATGCTTTAGTGGTAATGACCTTCGGCGTGTATGTCCCATAGTTCGATGTTTGGTAGGGAAGTGGTAGCGGCTCCGGCCGTGGCTCTCCCAGCCACGCGAACGCTTATGCCCGATGATGATTAGCTGAGGGCTAATGTAACTTTGAATTTCTTCGTTGTCCATTGTTTTTATGCAGTTTGAACTGATTGGCTGGCCTGGTATCTCATGCGTGATTGTGGCGTGAATCCCTGCTTTCGTATTGTGATTAAACTTGTGGATTCATTTCGACGTTCAGTTTAGTGTGGTCATTCCTGTCTCGCTGCTGATGATTCTTAGCTTGCAAACGTCTGTTTTTCTATGATGTTTGTGACCCGTCTTGATGGCTTAGTTTAGATTTCCAGCAAATGGATTTTTCTGTGACATTTTAGCAGTAGTCCCATTCTTATGTTTTTCGTGATGCCTGATACTGAAACCTCTTGATATTGCTTTGCAGATATTGATGTTGCTGGTGTACTTCCCTGATGATCGATAGTTTGTTTGAGACACCAGTTGCTTGATGCAGCTTAGCTCTGATTTGGTTTGATTGGCTTTTCTTACTCGTTTGATCTCAGAGCTACTGCTAACATTGTAACTTATCTGCTTTGATCTTGAACCAAGTTTGATGGCCTGATATTCAGATTATTGTTGTTGGCTATTGTTGTCTGATAACAGGGCTTATATGTTGCGTGTCGTTGAAACTGGTTCGGACGGGGCCTTACCTTTAACTGATGCTGCTGAGACTTTTTGATACCTTGTCCTATGTAATTTTGACGCAGCTTGTTTCGTGTCTCATTTCTCTGTTCTGTTCGAACTGATGCAGCTTGATACCATAGTTTGGTTTCTCTTGTTCTGCTTTGGACTTGATTTTCATTCTGTTTGGTAACAGATTTGTTTCTTTGGTGAATATTCATACCTGTATTGGCGCGAGCCCCTTCCTAGTTTTGTTTATGCTTTGAGTTCTGATGATGCTTATGGTTTTTCAGATGTGGGAAGTTTTGAAACCAAAGCGACTCAGACCTGCCGGCATCCGGGTCTGAGTCAGAACGTGCCTATGTTGCCTTATTCTCGTATCAGTTTGGAAATCCAATCGCGGCAAAACGAATCAGTCCTACTTCATTTATTTTTTCTATCTCTCGGATGTCCCATATTGATAAGAACTTGTATTACCTGATCTGACGCCCACGGCGCGGATCGGTAACGGGGGTAGGACGCAGCTTCGGTTGTGCCACCCCCAGCACTCGATGATGACATTGTTCTGAGAGTGTCGGGAAAACTTCTAACATTTTCCTATTCTGTTTGTTCTGTTTTGATGTGCAGGTAACCGGAAACGGAAATCATTGAGAACAAGGTTGAAGACTTTAGCTTTTTAGGCTTATGTCTTAGGACAGAAAAATAATGTAACTAGGATTCTCTTGTAATTTGTAAACAAAGAGTTCAAATGAAATAAAATTCAATATTTTCCTTCCATTCAATTTTCTCTCAATTTTCTTTTATGCCTTGAATGGTTTATGTTTCATGAGTCATGAACTTTGAAATATTTTCACTGTTATGCAATAAAGATACCACTTATGCCCATCGCCTTTGAATATTTGAATATACCCTAAAACCTCAATTTCCCGTTCCAAGACATGATAACAAAAGGGAGAACTCGTGTTATGAATTGAGTTTGAAATATTCTCTAAAACAACCTGATTAATCCCCGAATAAATTCAAACTGACTTTCGCTGGTCACATAACTTCTCAAAACAAACCCGACAATATCCACTCCATTTTCAATCCAAAATTGCGCATTACTAAGAGAAAAGAAACTGCTCAAGAATGTCTTAAACAAAAAACCATAAGCAAAGAACGGCCCAAGTCTAGTTAATTCTGAAAAACATACAGGCACCTTGACCCACACGGCAAATAAATGCCTCAGGAATGATGTCTCAAAACTTGCGGTTTCCATGTAAAATGACCAAAATGCTCCTGGGGTAATTCCTGCAAACAAATTATGCTCCATGACTGGTTAGTGGTTAATGGATTCAAAATGAAATGCTATGCGAAATGACTGACTAAATGTAAGGGTAAAATTTGGGGTATTACAGTTGCCCCTATTTAAATAGCTACACCCGACGATTTGAGTGACAGAGACTCGAGGAATCGTGGTGGAGAGATTTAAATATAGATAACCGAAAATTTTGCCCTTATATGCGGCGATATGCCATGCTATGGACAAACGGAAACAGCTTAATGCAGATGATGCCATGAATATGGTATGATGCGTATGAATGCGAAAATGCTGACGAACATGACGACACCGGGACAGACGCCACGAGGAGAACTCACTGGGGAAAATGATGCGCTGAGACACAGTACAACACTGGTGCGAATGACCAATTGTCACTTTTAGAAAAGGAACGAGATCCTCAAATGGAGATGGTACCTACAAGACGGCCTCCACTGGGGAATCTAAAGGATAAAAACTGGATCGCATACGATTGCAAGATCGCTTACAGAATGCTGGAGCATTGAGCAAAGAATAACATCCAAGCTTCTGTGAGCTATCTCTCGTGACAGGATCAAACGAACTTCTCGGAAATCCGTATCAAATATACAGGGTAAAGACCGACTGTATGCCGAAATAAATGGACTTTAATGGGAAATGCCCTGATAAGCTTCTCGGGAGAACTGTCACTTATCGTTGGAAGGGACTTATGTGCAAAAATGGATAAACACTCAAATAAAGAGGCTGCTGCTTATCTGATAAATAAATCTTCTCGCATTTTAAGGTCGGCGCCTGGAATACGATTCTGATTCTTCTCTTACTGAAGGATAAATAAACTTCTTCATGTTTCAAGATCGTGCTCTCCTGAACATGAAAAGGGTAAACTGAACTTCCTCATACTTCAGAATCGTGCTCTCCTGAATATGAAACTGGATGACTGAATATGCTCATACTTCAGAATCGTGCTCTCCTGAATATGAAACTGGATGACTGAATATGCTCATACTTCAGAATCGTGCTCTCCTGAATATGAAACTGGATAATCGAACTCCCTCATAACTCAGAATCGTGCTCTCCTGAATATGATTCGGCTCCTGAAATTTCTTCATTCTTCAGAATCGTGCTCTCCTGAAAAACGGCCAACTGAACTTCCTCATAACTCAGAATCGTGCTCTCCTGAATATGATTCCGCTCCTTCTTTTACTAAAGGATAAATGAACTTCTTCATAACTCAGAATCGTGCTCTCCTGAATATGATTTCGCTCAAACCTTCCCGTAACTCAAGATCGTGCTCTCCTGAATACGAATTGGTTCGTACCTCAAGACGGCAGGTAAATGGAAGCCCAACTGCTCCATGGAGATGGCCATTTGCTGCGAGTCGTAACGAGGATAGGATCGACTTCTTGGGTGAGAAATGTCGTATGTTGATGCTGTAAGATGTAAAGTGTAAAGGGTTGTAACATGTAGGATTGTAAAGTGTTGTACTGATATATTTTCCGGCGCGAACTGGCGTGTATCTGTAAAGGATTGTAGTTGATTTTCTTGAAAGATAGTGCAAAATAAATGCACGTCCGGGTATAGTGATAAACTTCTCGGGCGAGAACAGTCGTGCATCTGTCATGGTATGGTGAAAACCTTTAGATGGTGCAAAATAAATGCACGTCCGGTTGGGATTGACGACCGACAAGACTGAGGTTCAATCTAGGATCGAGCTAGAAAGAAGACTGGTAATCAAGACTCCATCGAGGGAATGATCTCGGAGGGTAAATATCTTATCTTGGTGAGGAAAGATAGCTGAAGTAACCGTCATCCACGAGGATCGAGCTCCGTGGGGAAACTGGAAACAAGTAAGTATTTTATGCTTAGGGCTGACAATCTATTTGGAGAGAATGGACGAACCCAGTTACTCGGCGGTAACAACCAAATGATGGTGAAACATAATGAACCTGTGAATGCTACTGCATATGTTGATGCATACGTTAATGTCTATGTATGCTAATGTTATGAAATGAGTATGTAATGAGTATGTAATGAATATGGCATGTGACGCTTATGCCCTTGCGTATACTGAACAGCCTAGAGACGGGACGAGAGATGAAATAAACATCTCGACAGAGATACCCTGCGTTCTCTGCAACCAATACGTCAATCATGGGTGGGAAGGATCAATGGTGGAACCAACTCTGGTTTTAAAGTTCTGAATTTTCTGGAGAGAAAGTAATCTGCTTGAGTGCATAGTACTATGTCTTCACATGGGGAGAAGGAAACTTGAGGGACACTTTTAAGTTACCCCAAGAAGAAGTTGTCAGCTTATAGTCTCTCTAGGGACTATCACTGGGCAACGGTTTGAAAGTGTTTCTGCAATAATGATATCTCCGGGGAATGAAGAGATCCTGCCGGAATTTCCACTAGTCAAAGTAATTTATTACATTTCAAATTTGTTGTTTTTGAAAAACAATTTTGAAAAATCTACAATGCACCTTTCATTTTCAAATTTTAAGAATAAACGCATTTTGCATAACAACAGAAAATAAAGAGCAATGCACCAAGGAATGTAAGTAACGAGGTGGTTTCTTTTATTTTAAGGGCGGTAGCTCGCTGAAGGCATAGCTCCACAGATGATTATGTTTTAAAATTGGCAACATGGGAAAGGTTACATCGAATCCAATGACACCTACTGACACTAATAACTAAGACTAATCCAGAATCCTGCTTTGGGCAAGGATGAAAGAACTGAAACATGGCTCTTATGCGGAAAGTGTGTTCGAGATAATCAGTGTCCTCTGATGCAATGAAATGCCTTTGTCCCTAACTTTTGCCTGGACCGCCCTTTCGGGTTTTCAATCCATCGGGACGCTCTTTTTTGCCTAAGCCGCCCTTTCGGGTTTTCAACTTAGCGAGCTTTTTATTATTATTATTTTTTTTTTCCAACCCTTACTTTTGCCTAAGTCGCCTTTTGCAGGTTTTCGACTTAGCGGGTTTTTAGGCATAATATTTTCGGACTGCATCAGAATTCACGGGATGTGCTAGTTCTTCACCGTCCATTGTCGTAAGTATTAGAGACCCTCCGGAGAAGACAGTCTTTACAACGAATGGGCCTTCATAATTGGGCATCCACTTTCCACGCATATCTTTATGTACTGGTAAGATCTTTTTGAGTACGAGCTCTCCTTGACGGAACTCGCGGATACGAATCTTCTTATCAAACGCTCTTTTCATCCGTTTCTGATATAATTGCCCATGGCACATGGCCGTCAAACGCTTCTCGTCAATGAGATTCAACTGATCCAATCTGTCTTGAATCCACTCAGCTTCCTCAAGTTCAGCCTCCATTAACACTCTTAGCGAAGGTATCTCTACTTCGATGGGGAGCACGGCGTCTGTTCCATATACCAGTGAGAAAGGTGTTGCCCCTGTCGAAGTTCTCACCGAGGTTCTGTATCCATGCAAAGCAAACGGTAACATCTCATGCCAATCTTTGTAAGTCACAACCATCTTTTGCAGGATCTTCTTGATATTCTTATTTGCAGCTTCAACGGCTCCATTCATCTTAGGACGGTACGGAGAAGAATTGTGGTGAGTGATCTTGAAGTTATCACACAACTCTTTCATAGTCTTATTATTCAGATTGGTGCCATTGTCAGTTATTATCCGGCTTGGGACTCCATAGCGGCAGATGATCTCTTTCCTGATGAATCGGGCAACCACTTGCTTGGTCACGTTGGCGTAGGAGGCAGCCTCTACCCACTTGGTGAAATAATCAATGGCAATAAGGATGAAACGATGACCATTAGAGGCTTTCGGCTCGATGGCCCCAATCATGTCTATGCCCCACATAGAGAACGGCCATGGTGAAGACAACACATTCAACGGTGACGGAGGTACGTGCATTTTATCAGCATAAATTTGGCACTTATGGCATTTCCTAGCGTATCGGATGCAGTCGGCTTCCATGGTTAACCAGTAATACCCAGCCCTTAACATCTTCTTGGACATAGCATAACCATTGGCATAGGTTCCGAAGGTCCCCTCATGAATTTCCTGTAGTAACATGTCCGCTTCCCGTTTATCAACACATCTGAGCAGGACCATGTCGTGATTTCTCTTGTATAGCACACCGTTACTGATAAAGAATTTGGACGCCAATCTTCTCAATGTCTTTTTGTCCAGGCCAGTAGCACCCTCGGGATACTCTTGCTTGACGAGATAGTTCTTGATATCGTGAAACCAAGGCTTTTCATCCACCTCAACTTCTTCGACCACACTGACAATAAGCGGGCTCAACTTTGCGCTCAATATGGATAAGAGGTGCTTCATTAACGAATTTAACTTTCCACATAGATGCTAACATGGCTAAAGCATCAGCTACGTGATTCTCGGATCTAGGAACATGCTCGAATTCTATCTCGTCGAAATGCTTGATCAGCTCAATAATGTAGTCCTTATAAGGGATCAGCTTCTCATTCTTCGTTTCCCATTTGCCCTGTACTTGGTAAATAACCAAGGCTGAGTCACCACTTACTTTAAGAAGTTTGATTCGGAGGTGAATTGCTGCTTCGAGGCCGAGGATACATGCTTCATATTCTGCGACATTATTAGTACACTCAAAGTCCAACCTTGCTGTAAATGGAGTGAATCCGCCCTTTGGGTTCATCAAAACGGCGCCTATACCATGCCCATTGAAATTCGAGGAACCATCAAACATCATCTTCCACCAAAGACCTGGTTCTGGACCTTCGCTCGGATCTGGCTCTTCACAATCTCTTTTAATCAACAGGATATCCTCATCGGGAAAATCGAACTTAAGAGGTTCATAATCTTCAACTGGCTGGTCTGCAAGGTAATCAGATAAGATACTACCCTTAATCGCCTTCTGGGGCACATACTGGATATCATATTCGGATAACAACATGTGCCAACGGGCTAGCCTCCCGGTTTGAGCAGGTTTTTCAAAAATATACTTGATCGGATCCATTTTAGAAATCAATAACGTGGTATGACAGACCATATACTGCCGAAGGCGCTTAGCGGCCCATGCTAATGCACAACAAGTTTTCTCTAATGGTGAGTATCTGTTTTCGCAATCGGTAAACTTCTTGCTCAGGTAATAAATTGCATGTTCCTTTTTCCCAGTCTCATCATGTTGTCCAAGCACACAACCCATAGACTTCTCGAGAACAGTAAGGTACATAAACAACGGTCTTCCAGGTACGGGCGGGATCAGAATAGGAGGATCTTGCAAATAACCCTTAATCTTCTCAAACGCTTTCTGACAATCAGGGTTCCACTCAACTGTCTGCCCCTTGCAAAGCAACTTGAATATCGGCTCACAAGTAGCGGTCATATTAAAGATAAACCTGGAAATGTAATTCAGACGTCCCAGAAAACCCCTAACTTGCGTCTCGGTTCGCGGAGCCGGCATATCTTGAATGGCTCGGACTTTGTCAGGATCCACCTCAATCCCTCGCTGGCTAACAATGAAACCAAGCAATTTTCCGGATCTGACACCGAAGGTACATTTTGCAGGATTCAATTTCAACTGATATTTCCTGAGTCGTTCAAACAGCTTCACCAAATGGTCTAAATGCTCCTCTTCACTCTGAGATTTGGCTATCATATCGTCCACATACACCTCAATTTCTTTGTGCATCATATCATGAAAAAGAGTGGTCATAGCACGTTGGTAAGTTGCCCCTGCATTCTTTAAACCGAAGGGCATGACTTTGTAGCAGAAGGTTCCCCAAGGAGTAATGAAAGTAGTTTTCTCTTGATCATCGGGATCCATCTTGATCTGATTATAGCCAGAGAAACCATCCATAAATGAAAACAACGCAAAACTGGCTGTATTGTCTACCAGTGTATCAATATGTGGCAGGGGGAAGTCGTCTTTCGGACTTGCTTTGTTCAGATCCCTGTAGTCCACACACATCCTAACTTTACCGTCCTTCTTAGGCACTGGCACAATGTTGGCAACCCAATCTGGATATTTTGCGACTGCCAAGAAACCTGCATCCAACTGCTTTTTAACCTCATCTCGAATCTTCAAAGCCATGTCGGGTCTCGTTCTTCGAAGCTTTTGTTTTATAGGCGGACAATCTGGCTTAAGCGGCAACTTGTGAACAACAATATCCGTGTCTAGGCCCGGCATATCTTGATACGACCACGCAAACACATCAATATACTCTTTTAACAACTCAATCAACCTCGGCCTAATCTCCGTCCCCAGCATTGCACCAATCTTGACCTCTTTCTTTCTCTCGTCTGTACCGAGATTAATTAGGTCCACCTGCTCTTTATGCGGTTGAAGCTCTGTGTACTCGCACTCAATCAATCTTGTCAGTTCAGCGGGTACTTCAAAATCTTCTTCACCCTCGTCCTCAGCTTGATTGATGGGTGCATCCCAGTCAGGAGTGTCAGTAAAGTCATTGGATCCAACAAGGTTTACGATATCTCTGCATGATGGAAGGCTTACTTAATTAAAATGCTCGCAGATATGTAAGAATGAAATGCTGTTTTTTATTATTTTTGAAAAAGGTTGCCAATTTCATTTTTAAAGGTGAAAACGAAAAACGCAAATGAACCAAAGTGGAATTGAACAAAATGCTTTTATTAATATCTTTTTAGAAATGAAAGGTGGCCCGACAAAACAACCCTATAGCCTTGGGCAGAGCTACAGATTTTTATTTGAAAATGTAAATGAAACTTTTTTAAAAAACAATTACTTTGACAAGGGAAAGATAACAGGGATCTCTACGGCCTCCCAGTTGTTCAAAACTGCATCACCCTTAAACACCAGGTTGCTCAGCTCTTCATTTTTCTCACATTCACTGATGGCATTGACTTGGAAGCCTCCGCTGACAAATACCTCTTGGATAACCTTCGGACGCCCTTCGACGGTTGTGGCAGCTCCATTCTGAGTTGGTTTGTAACCCAACCCAGAGCGATCAGTCTTGGTCTTGACATCAATTACCTCTCCCCAGCCTTCAGGAATGCCCCTGTCAATTGTTGCTTTGGTGCTCTTCAGAGATGCAAAAGATGGATTACCCTGACCCACTGTCTCTTCGACCTCCAGCAGAACAGCATTGGCGATCTCAAGTGCTTGAAAGGAAATGTCTAAAGCATTCTCATCGGCCTCGCTGTAACGGAAAGAGGACAGGTTACTGACCATCAGATCCTCCTCACCGTGTATAATAACCAACTTTCCCTCGATCACGAATTTCATCTTTTGATGTAACGTTGAGGTCACTGCCCCAGCGGCATGGATCCACGGCCTTCCAAGTAAACAACTGTAATTGGGATTAATGTCCATGACTTGAAACGTGATATTAAAAACTTGCGGACCGATCAGAATAGGAAGCTCAACCCCCCCCCCCCCCCCCATTACCGATCGACGGGAACCATCGAAAGCCTTGACAACCAAAGGAGTAGGTTTCAACGCAGTCTCCTTACAGGCCAGCCTATCAAGAACCCTCTTGGGTAACACATTCAGAGAAGACCCGGTGTCCACTAGCACTCTTGCTAAATTGTCCTCCTGACATTTCACCGATATATGTAAAGCACGATTATGATTCGGACCCTCCTTTGGTAACTCTTCATTGCTGAAACTAAGGGTGTTACAGGCGGTCAAATTGGCAATCACGCTATCAAACCGACTGGTGCTGATATCTTGATCCACATGTGCTTGAGTCAAAACCTTCTGCAAGGCCATCCTATGAGCGGGTGAATTCATCAACAGAGATAAAATCGAAATCTTGGAAGGAGTCTGATGAAGTTGGTCAATAACTTTATAGTCACTTTTCTTGATGATCCTCAAAAATTCGGCCTCTTCATTATTCGTAACGGCTCCCTTACCTTTATCTTTGGCAGGCACTGGGATATTAGTGGTCTCCTTAGGTGGATCCTCATTAGAATGGGGAGTATACACACGGCCACTGCGAGTCATCCTGCTTACCTCTGCGATATTGGTCACCGTATCCTTACCCTCTTCCTTTGGAATAACCTTCCCAGACTCCTTGTCAATCATCGTCACGTCGTATTTCCAAGGCACGGCTTTAGGATCACTGAAAGGAAACGGACCTGGTTTTCGAATAACTATAGGCTTAGGCTGATTCGCCTCAGGGATAGACGACTTTGGTATATCGAACACGGGATTGGCAGAACCTGCCCCTGATAGATTAAACACTGGTACCTTACCCTTTGATTCGGGCTGATGGAAGACAGGCTCGACCGCAGCGACCTCATCCTTCTTGGCTTGGCTTGTCACTTGTAAAACACCCTCATTAATTAACCTCTGGACATCATTCTGAACCAACACACAACCCTTGCTACTGGCTTCACAACTTGCGCATGCAACGTGGGAAGTATCTACCAAACCGGCTTCAAACAGTTTCGAATGGAACATCTTAAGAGGAGTCTTAATCTGTTCAACATCAAGGGCATAACCTTCCTCTGAATCAGCACTAATGGCATTGACACTCTCATGGTTAGGAAAAGGGTTCTTCTTAACATTTGGTTGAGGATCTTCGAATGACAAAATCTTCTTTTCCAATAAATCCCTGACAATATTTTTGAGAGCATAACAATTTTCCAGATCGTGACCAGGCGCACCCTCATGAAATAAACAATGAGCAGCGGCGTTGTAATTGGCGGGTAGAGGATTAGGAGGTGGACCCAAAGCCCGAGTAGTGATTAGACCTTGCTTGACCAAAGAGGGATACAACTCGGTAAAAGTCATCGGGATCGGCGGACAAGGTTTATACGTTCTTCTGTTCGGCATATTCTGGCGAGGAGCCGGACTCTTTGGCTGTTGAGGAGCAGGAGTATTGGGTGCCTGTAGGTAGTTGACAGGAGGCGGATAAACAGGAGGTTGTTGCATAGGTTGATACATGGGAACCTGTTGATTGAAAGAAGGTGTAGTAGCTGCCACATAGGGTTGTTGAGCATATTGGACTGGGTACCCTTGAGGTTGAGCATAACCTTGCGGATGCCGATAAAAGCGTTCCCTTGGTCTACCAGAGGATATAGCATTAGTCTCATTCTCCTTCTTTTTCTGGGAGCTATACGGAGGTTTCTTCGGCTGATCCTTAGAAGCGCCATGATTATTTGTCATTTTACCACTCTTCATACCCAATTCAATCTTGACACCCACAGTAACGATGTCGGAGAAATTTGAAGTCACACTACCCACCATTCTCTCGTAAAATTCTGGACGGACCGTGTCGAAAAACCAATCAGCTAACTCTTTCTCGGTCAAAGGAGGTTCTACCTGCGAAGCAGTCTCTCTCCACCTTTGAGCATACTCTTTGAATGACTCAGAATTCTTTTGTGACATACTCAGCAACTGTCTTCTGTCAGGAGCCAGATCCATATTGTACTTGTAGTGTTTGATGAAAGCGTCAGATAAATCTTGAAAGCTCTTAACGCGGGATTGGTCCAAAGTTAAATACCACTTGGAAGAAGCACCCTTCAAACTGTCTTGGAAGCAATGAATCATCAGTTTATCATTCTCAACATGGGCAGCCATTTTGCGATAATACATGATCAAATGACTCTTAGGACAGGTGGCACCTTCATAACGATCGAAGTTCGGAGTTTTGAATTTCGGGGGAATAACTAAACCCGAGACCAAACAAACATCCCTTGCAGCGGTCCCAAAAATTTGATCACCCTCTACCTTTTTCAATCTCTGGACGATAGTGTTTACTTCCTCACGAAGCTTATCATGTTTCTCATAACCCTCAACATTCTCATCAAGATTATCAAAAACTGTCTCATTGAAGTACGGTTGCGCACGAGTGTGTACAACAGGTGGTGCAAAGATAGGAGCCCCCCTAGAAACTTCAGAAAACAAGGGCACGGCTTGCTGAACAGGTTGATTAATCGGAACAGTGGCTTGAGGAGGCACAAAACCTGGAGCAAGACCATAAGGTGGGTCCCTTGCTACGGTCACACTTGGTGGAGGGTCCACAGTAACGCCGGTAATCTCAGAAACAACAGTGGGCTGGGTATCCATTTTAGCATTCATGACATGTAACAATTCCATCATACGCCCCATACCCCCTCGAAGGTCTTCAAGTTCATTGCTAAGGCGATCAATCTCTTTTGCCTGATCCTCCATTCTTTTCCGAGTTTGAGCTCTGGTGTTGTATTGGTGCCGAGAACTCAGGGTGACGAAACTGGAAGGTGAGAGAACCGAGTGTGAGAAATTGGGAGACACATGCAATGCAAAAAAGTAAATGATGCTAAAATGTGGATGAAGATTTCATGAAGTTCAAAGGCAAGTACCCCCCCCTGAAGTTAGATGGTTCATCCTGTCCTACAAAAGTAACCAGGTTCTAAGGGATCTCAATATCATTGATCCTTCACAAGGGTGGTTGTTCAGAAGGCAACTTACTTGCCAACCAAAACCCTCCAAGTTTAAGATCTCAATGAGCGTAGTATCGAGTGTCAACCAACTTCAGTCTGCACCAAAGCCGGTTACCTCACTACTTTCTAAAGGCCAAGATGAGTTAACTAGGGTTCTAAAAGTCAGTTAGTGCATTGACAACATATGGCAGCCTCAATATTATCCTCAACTTGACTTAAGGAATATAAGCACCAACCAAGAAGTCGCACTAACTATGGCCACCAGATCAACCGTATCGATATACGTCGTACAGTTTCCTTGGTCTATTGCCATTTACCTAAGGTACACTAGATCCGGGTGTAGGACTCATCTCACAGCACAAGGAACAGTCCCACAATCAAAGCACAAATATATACATGCAAATGAATAATAACACAGATAGTAATAAATATGAACAAGTTAGGGATAACCCTCAAAAGTTAGGATTCCCCAGTGAAGTCGCCATTTTCTGTTGCGGTGGAAATAGGATCACAAACTATTAATGAGTTTGAATCGCAATTCAATTCACAACCGCTCTTTGATTTATCCGAAGGAAAAGGTCAAAAGAGGGAAAACCTATTTTGCATCGTAAACACAATGCGGGGAAAGATCTAGGGTTCGGGGGTTGGTTAAATTTAGGGAAGGTATTAGCATCCTAAACTTCCGTAGTACTCTACGGGAACCTTTTGTTCAATGCTTACTATTTGCTTTATTCATTTGCTTAAGGTATATGTACAAAGGGATTAAAAGTGAGAAAGGAGACCTAAGGGGTTAATTCTAAGTTTACTCGGCAAGACATCGCATCTTGTGCCTACGTATCCTTACGGGAGTGGAATCAGAGTAATCGTAGTTCCCCTCAAAAGGGCGGTTAGAGACTTCTTGACTGTGGTCAAGGTCTCAATGGGGAATAAACGCATCTTAAGGACACGCTTACATGGAGTGTAGAAACTCCAAATCTCTACGTTGAAATGTTAAGTTGTAATTAGGGTTAAACTAGGGATTCCACGGCGGGAAACCCTAAAATGAGCGCGGCGGCTCTTTGACCTAGTGCTAGGGGTAAAATGGTAATTTTGCCTGCGGCGAGGCATTTGTGAAAATTAGGGTTTGTAGTTTGTAGTTTTGAGGTTGAGGACTATTGACGCGGCGGTCATATGCTAGACCTAATTCCTTCGGATGTGTGTAGTGCGACAGAAACAGTGGTAAACGCATGAGATAATTGAATCATGCAAACAGAGAGATAATGTCATAATTTAACCATGTAAGCAGAAATTTAAAGGCAGAAATTAAAGCGCGATTGTTAGGATTCGCGAGATTACATGATAGGAGCAGATACAATATGATAATGAAAATTTGAATTAAAAATACACAAAAATAACTACTGGCAGCGTAACAAGCTGCAAAACGAGGAACCACTGTTAGTAAACCGAATCAGACAGTCATTGGATGAATTATGAGACAAAAGTGCAAGATTGGAGAGTTTTTTTTATTGTTTATACGTAATAAGTTAAAAAAGATGTTTAAATAAAAAAAAAAGATTAAGTTTAATTTTTAAAAAAAATAGTTTAATTTAACTATCTAAAAAGTTTTTATTTTTTATGTTATCATTTTTTTTTAAAGGGTTTAAGTTAGATTTTTTTTAAAGGGTTTAAGTTATATTTTTTTTAAAAAAAAACAAATGTTAATATTTAGTTAGAAAAAGGTTTTAATAAAAATTTGAAAATAATAAAAATTAATAAAAACAAATAAAATGTAAAATAGATAAAACAAAAGAGGGTTGGGCCGGGTATCATTTCCGGACCCAACCCAAGCGGATCACACAAATTGGAAGGGGATTAGGGTTCCCCCCCCCCCCCCAGAACCCTAACGGCGCGTATCGTTTCTCTTCTTCTCATCTTGTCGTTTCTCCGATTTCCCCTTCCGCGATGCTCTCTTCCGGTCCTCTTTGCTACCTTTCTTTCGCCTGAAACAGAAACAAATGCATGAGATGAAACGCACGGTGTCTTACATTTACGGTGGGGCTTTGATGAGAAATTGAAGGGCGATGATGATGGTAATCTGAGCTCAGAGTGAGTTTGCTCGTCGCGTATTAGGCGGCGCTGGTGGACTCCCCTCGACTGATTATGTATGGGCTTCGATGACTTCGAACTTCTCTTTCGCGGTCACGTTCTAGGGTTTTCCACCTCCTCCTGCATCAGGTTGTATTCCCCTTTTTATAGTCTCTTTCTGGGCCTTAAACTGAGATTTGATTCTATAGTGATATTATTTGATTCGGTTTTGTTTGGGTTTTTCCAGATTGAATTCAAATATGATGCTTTCTGATATGATTAGGATCTTGTTTCTTCTTTTGGAACCTGATTGGGGTTTTGTGCTGATATGATCTTCTGATTCGATTGGATTTCATTAATTTGCTTGATTGCTCTATACTGATTCGTTTTTGGCTGACCTGTTTGATTGATTTGTCTGATTGATTCAGATTGACTCAAATTGATTCAGATTGGCTTAGATTGGTTCAGATTGGTTCCAATGGAGATGTTTCCTGATGCATTTGGGTCTGACTCGAAACTTTCCATTTCCAGCTTCGGCTTTGTTTGATCATTTGGATTACCTCTGAATTTATTTGATCTGATTGATATCTGGATTAGTTCATTTGTTCTACTTGAATTCAATCTGGACTATGCTGATGCGTTTTCGATTTGATTCAATTTTAGTAGTCTGAACTGATTTGTTTTGATTTTCTGGTGCAGTTAGCTTTTCCTCTTCTTCTTTCAGAGAATGGATGCTGATGCTTCGACTTAAGCTAGAGCGGCCGAGTGAAGGGTATCGGCGATGATGACCTTAGGGTCTGAGTCAGTTGATTTGGATGCTTTAGTGGTAATGACCTTCGGCGTGTATGTCCCATAGTTCGATGTTTGGTAGGGAAGTGGTAGCGGCTCCGGCCGTGGCTCTCCCAGCCACGCGAACGCTTATGCCCGATGATGATTAGCTGAGGGCTGATGTAACTTTGAATTTCTTCGTTGTCCATTGTTTTTATGCAGTTTGAACTGATTGGCTGGCCTGGTATCTCATGCGTGATTGTGGCGTGAATCCCTGCTTTCGTATTGTGATTAAACTTGTGGATTCATTTCGACGTTCAGTTTAGTGTGGTCATTCCTGTCTCGCTGCTGATGATTCTTAGCTTGCAAACGTCTGTTTTTCTATGATGTTTGTGACCCGTCTTGATGGCTTAGTTTAGATTTCCAGCAAATGGATTTTTCTGTGACATTTTAGCAGTAGTCCCATTCTTATGTTTTTCGTGATGCCTGATACTGAAACCTCTTGATATTGCTTTGCAGATATTGATGTTGCTGGTGTACTTCCCTGATGATCGATAGTTTGTTTGAGACACCAGTTGCTTGATGCAGCTTAGCTCTGATTTGGTTTGATTGGCTTTTCTTACTCGTTTGATCTCAGAGCTGCTGCTAACATTGTAACTTATCTGCTTTGATCTTGAACCAAGTTTGATGGCCTGATATTCAGATTATTGTTGTTGGCTATTGTTGTCTGATAACAGGGCTTATGTGTTGCGTGCCGTTGAAACTGGTTCGGACGGGGCCTTACCTTTAACTGATGCTGCTGAGACTTTTTGATACCTTGTCCTATGTAATTTTGACGCAGCTTGTTTCGTGTCTCATTTCTCTGTTCTGTTCGAACTGATGCAGCTTGATACCATAGTTTGGTTTCTCTTGTTCTGCTTTGGACTTGATTTTCATTCTGTTTGGTAACAGATTTGTTTCTTTGGTGAATATTCATACCTGTATTGGCGCGAGCCCCTTCCTAGTTTTGTTTATGCTTTGAGTTCTGATGATGCTTATGGTTTTTCAGATGTGGGAAGTTTTGAAACCAAAGCGACTCAGACCTGCCGGCATCCGGGTCTGAGTCAGAACGTGCCTATGTTGCCTTATTCTCGTATCAGTTTGGAAATCCAATCGCGGCAAAACGAATCAGTCCTACTTCATTTATTTTTTCTATCTCTCGGATGTCCCATATTGATAAGAACTTGTATTACCTGATCTGACGCCCACGGCGCGGATCGGTAACGGGGGTAGGACGCAGCTTCGGTTGTGCCACCCCCAGCACTCGATGATGACATTGTTCTGAGAGTGTCGGGAAAACTTCTAACATTTTCCTATTCTGTTTGTTCTGTTTTGATGTGCAGGTAACCGGAAACGGAAATCATTGAGAACAAGGTTGAAGACTTTAGCTTTTTAGGCTTATGTCTTAGGACAGAAAAATAATGTAACTAGGATTCTCTTGTAATTTGTAAACAAAGAGTTCAAATGAAATAAAATTCAATATTTTCCTTCCATTCAATTTTCTCTCAATTTTCTTTTATGCCTTGAATGGTTTATGTTTCATGAGTCATGAACTTTGAAATATTTTCATTGTTATGCAATAAAGATACCACTTATGCCCATCGCCTTTGAATATTTGAATATACCCTAAAACCTCAATTTCCCGTTCCAAGACATGATAACAAAAGGGAGAACTCGTGTTATGAATTGAGTTTGAAATATTCTCTAAAACAACCTGATTAATCCCCGAATAAATTCAAACTGACTTTCGCTGGTCACATAACTTCTCAAAACAAACCCGACAATATCCACTCCATTTTCAATCCAAAATTGCGCATTACTAAGAGAAAAGAAACTGCTCAAGAATGTCTTAAACAAAAAACCATAAGCAAAGAACGGCCCAAGTCTAGTTAATTCTGAAAAACATACAGGCACCTTGACCCACACGGCAAATAAATGCCTCAGGAATGATGTCTCAAAACTTGCGGTTTCCATGTAAAATGACCAAAATGCTCCTGGGGTAATTCCTGCAAACAAATTATGCTCCATGACTGGTTAGTGGTTAATGGATTCAAAATGAAATGCTATGCGAAATGACTGACTAAATGTAAGGGTAAAATTTGGGATATTACAACGTGTTTTAATGAAACGCTGTGTTTCATTAAAACACTGAGTCTGGATCAGTTGGGCCTTATTTTCTATTTGCACTCTCCTTATTTTGAGCCCAATTACATTTTACACTTGTTTTAGTTCATTCTGAACTTTGCTGGTTACACCCCCTTGCTATTTTCTTTATTTTATTTCATTTTTTATTTCTGTTTTCATTTTAACATTTTAAAAATAGTTCCAATTACATAAAAATTTCACAAGAATATTTTTCTAGCATTTCAAAATGTTATTTAATTTTCCATATTTTTTATTTTCATTTTCCATTTATTCTGTTATTTTATTTGAAATTATTGATTTGAGGTGTATTTTTATGTGTACCCTAATTTGATCATGACCGTTGACTTTTATTTCAATACCCCCAAGGATAAAACTTTTTATCTCACTTAGGTGATGGTTGAAGAAGTTTTGAGGTCTGGTTTGAGACATTTGTGATCATTTTTCATTTGGTTTTGTATTGCTTTTTGATGTCCCTCGATTAATGCTCGATAAGGTGGAGCACCCTTAACAATTGAATTGTTTGGTGATGCCTTGAGATGAGTATGGACATGAGACTTTGGCTTCTGTTTTCTCTTAGACTTGTTTACTTTGTGCTTTTTATTTAGATTTTATTGAACAATTCTTCTATTTTTGATAAAGCTTGCAAGTCAAGTCATCTTAGAAGAGGTTCATACAAACTAGTTTGACCTAGTTCCTTTGGGAAATGACTTTTATGGATCTCATATGCACTCTATGAGTCTTGAGGTTTGTTTATGACATGATTAAGGTGCTGGTTCTTTTGTTTTAGGTCACACATTTGTGTAACTTGTTTCACAAGTTACTTAGAAGTTAGGCATTTCCACTTGTCTTTAAGTGTTGAGTTTGAGATAGAACATTGGTTCTTCCAATTTCCATGACTTGATTCATGTTTGTTCCTTGCTTCTAACCTTGATTTGAGCCTTCCTCTCTTGGTTTCACTTCTGCCCCACTTGCTTTGATCATCATTCAAGGTGCTTTGGTATTCATGTTATGCTTTGAGTTTGCCTTGAATGATGCATCTCTTTTAGCACTTGTTTGCTCCTTTCTTTTACATGATAAATTTGAATTGTTTGGTTGAGATACTTTATATGTGCTTGCTGCCCAAGCTTCTTTCTCCCATCTTCTCTTTTATCATAGCCTTTTGGTTTTGCTTTTTGTTTAGCTTTGCTTAAGTGATGGATGTTTAAATGATTGTAGGAGTTGTTACTTCTCTCATTTCATCTCACTCTTTTTGACTTGTTTAAGTCAACTTGTCTTGATCATTTGCCTTTGTTGCATCATTTGATTCTCATATCTCATCCTTTCATCTTTGCATATCATTATTGCATTGCTTTGACTTGTTTAAGTTAATTTCTTCTCATTCTTCATTTCATCTGTGATTGGATTATCTGTTGTTTACTTGGTCTTTTGCCATGATCCCTTAGGATTCCTAGTCCCTCTGTTTAAGACGGGAGTAGAAGAGACATTATGTAACACCCCACTTCCCAAAATCCTCTAAATTAATAAACATTATAAATAAACAAAATCAGAGTTCCAATTCTCCCAAGTGGGATATCATATAAAAACAACGTTTCCTTATAAAAAGGTTTTTCTCCAAATACAGCGGAATGTTAAATAATAAAATTCAATAAAAGTTTGATACATTCACAGGGAAATAAAATATAAGTTCAACATAAAACAAATAAAAACGCCCAAGTCTCGTGCTACGTATCAGAGCATCCTAGACTCGACAATCACACCAATATCCAAGCTAGCTAAGCACCTGGATTATCTGTACTTCTGAAGAAGCACAGACCACAACAACAACAAAGGGGTGAGAAAACATGATCAAAAATATAATGGTAATGTAATACATGTAAATAAGGTAGTACAACATACCAACACACCAAGATTCACCCCTAACAACACCATATGACGAACCTACTGTTCAAATTACAATATAACATATTATAATGCAAAATGCAACTCAACACCATGCATGCGGTACCGACTCGTTGGTTCATTCAATCGAACCTGGATAGATCACTTACGCTCCTCCTGAGACATGATTTATCCCCCACCATTCTCCACAAAGGAGTATGGATGAATCACTTACGCTCCTCCTGAGACATGATTCATCCCACCAAAACACCATGATATGCACACACCAATGCATAACTAATATATTTAGGCACTCAACGTGCACACGATCCTCCTGATCATATCATCATACATCAATGCATATATGTACAGATATAACATACACCAACACCATATAAATCAACCAGATAGTAAACAAGTTCATACTTTAACACCAAGATATAAACATATCCCACCACTCGGGGGTACACGATCCTACTGATCACTACATACATATACCTCAACTAATTGTCCACCGACAATATCAAGGGAAACACGTACTATCACCAGTACGCAAGTTAAATCCCACACTCACCAACCTTACAGTGCATCAAGGCCAAAACATCACAAAAATCACATTCTGGTTCTGCGACGTTCGCTGGCATTCGCCAGGCGAACCGGGGCGAACCTTCGCTGGCATTCGCCAGGCGAACCTGCTGGCGAAGCCCCCTTTCCAACTATCGTGCATTCGCCAGGCGAAGCATTCACTCGCCAGGCGAACCTTCGTTGGCATTCGCTAGGCGAAGTTCCTACCCTTTAGGTCTGGGACTTAATTCTGAATTATTCGCTGCCACTCGCCTCAGCTCGCCAGGCGAACACTCGCCTCCACTCGCCAGGCGAAGCTTCGCCAACACTCGCCAGGCGAAGCCCAGCGAATGCTGCGATTTCACCAATTTCTCACAGTTCTGCAGAGTGCTTTCTAAGCCAAAAGGGTTAAACTTCCTACTTCCAATTCACCTCTTAACATCAGTACTAACAACATAGATATCATAACTTATCGATTTCTAGACTACACTCCCAATTCAACTTTTAGGCATTCTATCGATATCCCAAAAGGTCACACAGAATTTTCCCTAAAACCCGTAAATCCAACCTATCCGCCAAATTAACCAAAAACCACAATTCATCAACAATCAACATCCAATTATCAGCAATAGTCAACAATTACAACATATCAATATGTAATATCATATATCGATCAATCTCCTACGGGGTTAAGGACTCCCCACTACCCTATACATGTATAAACCATTCCCAATCAGGTTTCTCCCCCCTTACCTTGTTAATCGGTTGATCGATGAAAGAACCCTCCAAGGTTTGGCCAATTCTGATTTTCCCCCGTTCCTTCGTTCTTCGCTCCCTTTTCCGTTCTTCTCACTTCTCTCCTTTCTATCGTTCTTTTTCCACTTTCTCTAACTTCTCACAATGTATCGTAAAAACTACTAACCCCTCACATTCTCTATTTTAATTCTCTAATCCCAATAATAATAATAACTTAATAATAATAATAATAACTTAATAAAATAATAATAATAAAAATAATAATAATAATAATAATAGTAATAATAATACTATTATTATCTCACCAAAATAATAATAATATTAATAACAATAGTAACTATAATAAATATAATAATAATAATAATAATAATATTCCCACCAATATTAATATTATACACTATATTATTATATTCACCAAAACACCACCAATAATCCTCCCACATTAGGGACACCCACCAAACATCACCAAATACACCCCCACCAAAGGGCACACCAACACATAATATTTAAAATAATAATAAAATGACTAAATAATTAAAATGGGTGTTACAACTCTCCCCCACTTTAATTATTTTCGTCCTCGAAAATTACCTGATGGAAATAGCTCTGGATACGCTTCTCGCATCCTTCTTTCCAACTCCCAGGTCACACTGCCTCCTGCAGCACCTCCCCAAACTACCTTCACCAAAGGTATCTCTTTCCCTCGGAGTTGTTTCATCTTACGGTCCTCGATCCTCAACGGCATCGTCTCAACAGTAAGATTCTCCCGAACCTGAACATCATCTCTCTGAATAACATGAGATGGATCAGAAACGTACTTTCGCAATTGCGACACATGAAACACATCATGTAGATTCGACAACTCAGGCGGTAACGCCACCCTATAAGCCACATCACCAATTCTCTGCAAAATCTCATAAGGTCCAATGAACTTAGGATCCAGCTTCTTGGACTTCAATGCACGACCCACACCAGTCATCGGATTAACTCTTAGGAATATGTGATCACCTACACAGAATTCCAACTCTTTCCTCCGATTATCATGGTAGCTTTTCTGCCTACTCTGAGACACTTTCAATTTCTCACGAATCATTTGAATTGTCTCAGTAGTCTGCTGTACAATTTCTGGCCCAAGCACCATATTCTCACCAGTTTCATACCAACACAGAGGAGTCCTACACCTCCTCCCATACAAAGCTTCAAACGGAGCCATTTCGATACTAGAATGGTAACTGTTATTGTACGTGAACTCAATCAATGGTAAATGAGTATCCCACGCACCACCCTTTTCTAACACACAAGCTCTCAACAAATCTTCAAGCGACTGAATAGTCCTCTCCGACTGACCATCAGTTTGCGGATGATAAGCTGAACTCAATTTCAACTTAGTTCCCAAAGCTTCCTGCAAGCTCTTCCAAAATTCCGAAGTAAACCATGGATCTCTATCCGACACAATACTGGACGGAACACCATGCAACTTCACAATTACCCGAATGTAAATATCCGCCAGCTTCGTTAACGGAAAACTAATATTGAGCGGCACAAAGTGTGCAGACTTCGTCAATCGATCCACAATCACCCATATAGCATCAAAACCTCTCGCCGTATTCGGCAAACCTGTCACAAAATCCATAGTAATGCAATCCCATTTCCAAACCGGAATCTCTAATGGTTGCATAAATCCAGAAGGTCTCTGGTGTTCCACCTTCGACTTCTGACATGTCAAACAGGCATACACAAATTGAGCTATGTCTCTTTTCATACCAGACCACCAAAATAATTTCTTCAAATCATGATACATTTTCGTAGCTCCCGGATGAATACTCAGGCTACTACGATGTCCTTCGCTCAAAATTGACTTTTTCAATTCTTCATCATCTGGTACACAAATCCTGCCTCTAAATCTCAACACGCCTGTACTATCCAATTTAAAGTCACTATCGGAGTCACTCCCTACTCCAGGCATCAAATCTACCAATTTCACATCCAACTTCTGATTTTCTCTAATCATATCCAAGAAGTCATTATTTACCTGCAACATACCCAACATTACACTATCTGCAGTAGTCTCACAAACCATGCTCAAATCTCTAAACTGTTCAATTAACTCAATTTCTTTCACCATCAGAGCTGCCATATGAATTGCTTTCCTACTCAAAGCATCTGCCACTACATTGGCCTTTCCTGGATGATAACTCAAACTGAAGTCATAATCCTTCAAAAATTCCAACCATCTTCTCTGCCTCATATTCAGCTCTTTCTGATCAAACAGGTATCTCAGACTCTTATGAACACTAAACACTTCAAATCTTGAACCATATAAATAGTGTCTCCAAATTTTCAACACAAAAACAACCGCAGCTAATTCAAGATCATGAGTCGGATAATTTCGCTCATGCACTCTCAATTGCCGCGATGCATATGCTACTACTTTACCATTCTGCATCAGAACCCCGCCTAATCCCATCTTAGACGCATCACAGTACACCATAAACGGTTCACTCGGAGTCGGTAACACTAACACCGGTGCCGTAGTCAATCTCTTTTTCAACTCTTCAAAACTTTCTTCACAAGCAGCATCCCATACAAAAACTTGGTTCTTTCTCGTCAACTGAGTTAATGGCAACGCCAAATTAGAGAACCCTTCAATAAACCTGCGGTAATAACCGGCTAACCCCAAAAAGCTTCTAATCTCTGTCGCTGTCTTCGGCGGTTCCCACTGCAATACTGCACTTACTTTTGACGGATCCACCGCTATTCCATCTTCAGATATTACATGCCCTAAGAAACTTACTTTCTTCAACCAAAAGTCACACTTTGACAGTTTAGCAAATAATTTATTTTCCTTCAACACTTGCAAGGCAATTCTCAGATGTCCTGCATGCTCTTCATCAGATTTAGAATAAATTAATATATCATCAATAAACACTACAATGAACTGATCCAAGTAAGAATGGAAAATTCTGTTCATATACTCCATAAATACTCCCGGTGCATTAGTCACTCCAAACGACATTACAGCATATTCGTAATGTCCATATCGAGTCCTAAAGGCAGTCTTCTGAATATCACCTTCTTTTACTCTCATCTGATGATAACCCGATCTTAAGTCGATCTTACTAAATACACGAGCTCCCACCAGCTGGTCCATCAAATCATCAATCCTAGGTAAAGGATACTTATTCTTAATAGTAACTTTATTCAATTGACGGTAATCGATGCACAGACGCATACTACCATCCTTCTTCTTCACCAACAACACTGGAGCTCCCCACGGCGATACACTTGGTCTAATAAACTTTCTATCCAACAATTCTCCAATCTAAGACTTCAACTCAGCCAATTCCACTGCAGACATCCTGTACGGCGCCATAGAAATAGGTCTCATACCAGGAACAAGATCAATACCAAATTCTACTTCTCGCGTCGGAGGCAATTCCGTAATGTCGTCAGGAAACACTTCTGGAAATTCATTCACCACTGCTAATTCCTCCATTGGCACTTTGTTATCCATCGATAAAGTTGCAAATAAAGCAAACACTCTAGTTTCATCTTCCAACAAGGCCCTCAATTCTTTATTAGACAAAGAACTTGCCACAACTTCCTCTTCAAGGGTCAGGAACAACAATTCCTTCCGAAAACAATCGATGTAGACTCGGTTGAACTCTAACCAGTTCATACCCAGAATAACATCCAACTTACCAAGTGGTAGACAAATCAGATCCACTCCAAATTCTCTATCGAAAATAGTCAGCGGACACTTCAGACATACCAAAGAAGTAGTCACTGAACCTATAGAGGGTGTCTCAATAGTCATCTGTATCTCCAGAGTGGACGGCACCAAACCTATCCTCTCCACACAATCTACAGAAATAAACGAGTGTGTTGCACCCGTATCAATAATAGCAATCAAAGGAATATTATTGATAATACAAGTACCTCTGATCACACGCTCATCACTGGCAACTTGAGTTCCTGCCAAGGCAAACACTTTTCCACCAGCCGGAGACGTTTGAGGCTTCTTCGGCTTCTCACAATGTGTACTGATATGACCCTTCTCACCACAGTTATAACAGGTCGGCATAGTTGCTCTGCAATCAGCTATCACATGACCTGGTTTCCCACACTTAAAACATTTCTTGGCCTCATTAGGACAATCATTAGCACGGTGTCCCATACCACCGCACCGAAACCATTTCCCTTCAGCAGATGCTCTCCCATCTCTAGGCTTCTTATCAACAACAGCTTTACGTTTTCCCTTATCAGCAGCAACACTATAAGGAGTACCACTAAACCTCTGCTTACCCTTACGGTCATTAACAGCTTTGTAGTGCGCAATCCTTGCTCGGTTATCATTATCATAGATTCTGCTCCTGCATACCAGCTCAGGATAGCTCCTGATCTTCTGACAAGCAATCCCCAACTTAATCTCTGGACGCAGTCCATTCTCAAACTTTAAGCACTTAGAGATCATTGCCCCTTCCACATTATAGTGGGGACAATACTGCACCAGCTCCTCAAACTTGGCAACATATTCTGCTACAGTCATGCTACCCTGTTTCAGCTCTAAGAATTCAATTTCCTTAGCGCTTCGGATATCTTCCGGGAAATACTTCTCCAGAAAACCTTTCCGAACCACCTCCCAAGTAATGGTAGTTCCAGCAGCTTCCAACCTTTGGCGACTATTGTCCCACCAGGCTTCAGCTTCACCCTCCAGCATGTGAGTACCAAACCTCACCTTTTGTTCATCGCTACATTCCATAGTCCTGAAGATCTTTTCAATTGCCTTCAGCCACTTGTGAGCAACTTCAGGGTCCAGAATTCCTCCTTCAAATGTTGGCGGCTTGTTGCTCCGAAACTGCGCCAAACTCCTGAATTGGGCATCTGCAGTTTGATTCTGATTAGCAACCGCCTGCGCCATTGCTTGCATAGCAGCAGCCAATGCAACATCGTTCCTTCCTGCCATACTTCTCAAAAAGAACAACACCAGGTTAAAAGATATCCAACTACATCATAAAGGACAGACTCAACTCGACTCAACAACACTGGTCGGACGGACCGACCTGCTCTGATACCAATTGTAACACCCCACTTCCCAAAATCCTCTAAATTAATAAACATTATAAATAAACAAAGTCAGAGTTCCAATTCTCCCAAGTGGGATATCACATAAAAACAACGTTTCCTTATAAAAAGGTTTTTCTCCAAATACAGCGGAATGTTAAATAATAAAATTCAATAAAAGTTTGATACGTTCACAGGGAAATAAAATATAAGTTCAACATAAAACAAATAAAAACGCCCAAGTCTCGTGCTACGTATCAGAGCATCCTAGACTCGACAATCACACCAATATCCAAGCTAGCTAAGCACCTGGATTATCTGTACTTCTGAAGAAGCACAGACCACAACAACAACAAAGGGGTGAGAAAACATGATCAAAAATATAATGGTAATGTAATACATGTAAATAAGGTAGTACAACACACCAACACACCAAGATTCACCCCTAACAACACCATATGACGAACCTACTGTTCAAATTACAATATAACATATTATAATGCAAAATGCAACTCAACACCATGCATGCGGTACCGACTCGTTGGTTCATTCAATCGAACCTGGATAGATCACTTACGCTCCTCCTGAGACATGATCTATCCCCCACCATTCTCCACAAAGGAGTACGGATGAATCACTTACGCTCCTCCTGAGACACGATTCATCCCACCAAAACACCATGATATGCACACACCAATGCATAACTAATATATTTAGGCACTCAACGTGCACACGATCCTCCTGATCATATCATCATACATCAATGCATATATGTACAGATATAACATACACCAACACCATATAAATCAACCAGATAGTAAACAAGTTCATACTTTAACACCAAGATATAAACATATCCCACCACTCGGGGGTACATGATCCTACTGATCACTACATACATATACCTCAACTAATTGTCCACCGACAATATCAAGGGAAACACGTACTATCACCAGTACGCAAGTTAAATCCCACACTCACCAACCTTACAGTGCATCAAGGCCAAAACATCACAAAAATCACATTCTGGTTCTGCGACGTTCGCTGGCATTCGCCAGGCGAACCGGGGCGAACCTTCGCTGACATTCGCCAGGCGAACCTGCTGGCGAAGCCCCCTTTCCAACTATCGTGCATTCGCCAGGCGAAACATTCACTCGCCAGGCGAAGCATTCACTCGCCAGGCGAACCTTCGTTGGCATTCGCTAGGCGAAGTTCCTACCCTTTAGGTCTGGGACTTAATTCTGAATTATTCGCTGCCACTCGCCTCAGCTCGCCAGGCGAACACTCGCCTCCACTCGCCAGGCGAAGCTTCGCCAACACTCGCCAGGCGAAGCCCAGCGAATGCTGCGATTTCACCAATTTATCACAGTTCTGCAGAGTGCTTTCTAAGCCAAAAGGGTTAAACTTCCTACTTCCAATTCACCTCTTAACATCAGTACTAACAACATAGATATCATAACTTATCGGTTTCTAGACTACATTCTCAATTCAACTCTTAGGCATTCTATCGATATCCCAAAAGGTCACACAGAATTTTCCCTAAAACCCGTAAACCCAACCTATCCGCCAAATTAACCAAAAACCACAATTCATCAACAATCAACATCCAATTATCAGCAATAGTCAACAATCACAACATATCAATATGTAATATCATATATCGATCAATCTCCTACGGGGTTAAGGACTCCCCACTACCCTATACATGTATAAACCATTCCCAATCAGGTTTCTCCCCCCTTACCTTGTTAATCGGTTGATCGATGAAAGAACCCTCCAAGGTTTGGCCAATTCTGATTTTCCCCCGTTCCTTCGTTCTTCGCTCCCTTTTCCGTTCTTCTCACTTCTCTCCTTTCTATCGTTCTTTTTCCACTTTCTCTAACTTCTCACAATGTATCGTAAAAACTACTAACCCCTCACATTCTCTATTTTAATTCTCTAATCCCAATAATAATAATAACTTAATAATAATAATAATAACTTAATAAAATAATAATAATAAAAATAATAATAATAATAATAATAATAATAATAATAGTAATAATAATACTATTATTATCTCACCAAAATAATAATAATATTAATAACAATAGTAACTATAATAAATATAATAATAATAATAATAATATTCCCACCAATATTAATATTATACACTATATTATTATATTCACCAAAACACCACCAATAATCCTCCCACATTAGGGACACCCACCAAACATCACCAAATACACCCCCACCAAAGGGCACACCAACACATAATATTTAAAATAATAATAAAATGACTAAATAATTAAAATGGGTGTTACACATTAGGTGTTTAATCCTTTGTATGATAACATTAGGATAGATTTCCCCTTTCAATCCTAACTTTAGGAGCATTGTGTACGACAACATTAGGGTTGACTTGTTTCCCCTTAGAGTTTGTGTCTTCGTTTCTCATCTCCTAAACACCTTAAGACACTTAATAAAGGATAATAAATGTTATACGCTAAGAGCCTTAAGTACTTGAGGAGTGATAGTTGGGGGCCTCCTCTCAATCTGTCTAGAGTGTTTAGTGTAGGCCCTTTGGGCGATATGCAACGCATTCGCTCTCAAGTCATAGTCTTTAGTGCAACATGAGTTACAAACTTAACTCAACTCACTTCTTGATAAAAAAACACAAAACAAAACATCAAACCTTTTTATCCTTCGGGGTTGTTTGAAAATCATTTTCAGAAAGAGTGTGCTAAAAGTTCTACCGCAAAAAGGTAACGCCTAAGTCTCCAATGGTCGAGCAGCAATACACCTAACTGCTAGAATGAAGGTTTAACCTTACTCAGTTAAAACACTTGAACCAATTTGTGGTCGTGTCAGCCCGAACTACATTTGCTCTAATTTCTCATACCAGATGAGGATATGTAGGCACAAGAAGGAGATGTATTGGCGAGCAACCTTCCCCTTTTTTTCACCCGTAATTTTTCGAACTACGTTGACTCTGACTTTCCCATTGCACGAGGGAATACGTAGGCATAGAGCGGCAATGCTTTATCGAGTCTCTTTTCTTTTCTTTTGTCCCTATGAGCCAGCCTTTGATAGTGTAACACCCTTTTAGATAGACAACAAGCATGGATCCCGTTGAGTAAAACGGACGTGAAGGGTGCTCATACCTTCCCCTTGTGTAACCGACTCCCGAACCCAAGATTTGGTTGCGATGACCTGTGTTTTCCCTTTTCATTAGGTTTTATCTGATTGTTTCCTTTCCCTCTCTTTGGTATAAATAACGAATGGTGGCGACTTTTCTGTCTTTGTCAGCCCCTCTTCACAGTGATGCAACACTTACCATTTTCGTCTCGGTTGAGATTTGCATACATAGGCATCAGAGTGTCAATAGCCTTGGAGTTTGTCATGTCAAAACACTTGAGAAGCTCAAGGCAATATTTTGTCTAGATCATAAATGTACCCTATTTCAGTTGTTTAATTTGCAATCCAAGGAAATAGTTGAGCTCCCCCATCATGCTCACCTCGAACTCTCCCTGCATTAATCTAGAAAACTCCCTTACCAGATTCATGTTAGTTGATTCAAAAATAATATCATCAATATATATTTGTACCAAGACTAAGTGTTTTCCTTGACGTTTAATGAAAAGGGTTGTGTCAACCTTTCCTCTTGAGTACCCTTGATCAAGAAGAAATTTTCTAAGACAGCCATACTAAGCCTAGGGGCTTGTTTAAGTCCATATAAAGCTCATTTTAATATGTAGACATGATCAGGATACTCATGGGATTCAAACCCGGGAGGTTGGGCTACATAAACCTCTTCATTTATATATCCATTGAGGAACGCACTTTTTACATCCATTTGAAATAATTTGAAATCTTGTGCATAAGCTAAAGCAAGCAGAAGACGTATAGCCTTGAGTCGGGCAACCGGCGCATAAGTTTCCTCATCGTCGATTCCTTCCTCTTGGTTATACCCATGCATGACCGAACGCGCCTTATTGTGAGTTATGAATTTGTTTTCGTCTAACTCATTCCTAAACACCCATTGGGTGCCAATTATTCGATGGTATCGCGGAGGAGGGACAAGGTCCCAAACCTCATTTCTTTTAAACTGATTAAGTTCTTCTTGCATTGATAGAAACCAATGTTCATCGAGTAATGCCTTTTTTGGGTTTAGGCTCAACTTGAGAAACGAAAGCGAAGTGATAACAGAAATCACTTAGCTTTGATCGAGTTGTCATTCCCTTTGAGATATCATCGAGAATGTTGTCGATGGGATGGCCTTTAGAAGACTTCCATGCTGGAGGAAGACCATCGGTATTGGACGGACGAACTTCCTCAATCCCCTCATGGTGGTGATCTTTTTCCTCCTCAAATTTGACTGGGTCAGGTTGATCAATTTCTGTCTCAGCATCTTTGAGTATGTCTTCAGAAGATACACCTGCACCATGAAATGAAATACCATTTTCGACACTTTTCGGATAAGACTCATCAAACGTGACATGGACAAACTCTTCAACTGTAAGTAATATCTTATTATATATTCTATAAGCTTTACTTGACTGAGAGTATCTGAGAAAGATACCTTCATCTGCCTTGGAGTCAAATTTTCCTAGACTCTCCTTTCCATTGTTTAACACAAAACACTTACAACCAAAGACATGAAGGTGAGACACATTTGGCTTCCTCCCTTTTAAAAGATCATACGAAGTCTTGTTAAGAATAGGACGGATAAGCACCCTATTCAAACATAACAAGTCGTACTAATGGCATCAACCCAAAAATATTTAGGAAGCCCACTTTCATTGATCATAGTTCTTTATAAATCTTCCAAAATTCGATTTTTACGTTCCACGACCCCGTTTTATTAAGGGGTACACGGAGCGGAAAAATTATGATCAATGTCGTGTCTACCACAATATTCTTCAAAAAGATGACTTTCAAACTCACCTCCATGATCATTTCGAATTGATATAATGTTTGTGTTTAACTTGTTTTGAGAAAGTTTAGCAAATTTTTCAAAGGCGGAGAATGTATCGCTCTTGCTAGCCAAGAAGATAGTCCAACGAAACCTAGAAAAATTGTCGACAATAACAAAACCATAGTAGTTACCACCTAGAATCTTAATTCTAGATGGTCCAAAGAGGTCCATATGAAGAAGTTCAAGAGGTCTCGTAGTTGACACAATGTTTTTAGATTTAAACGAGATCCTTGTTTGCTTCCACATTTGGCACGCATCACATAAGTGATCCTTTATAAACTTGATTTTGGGTAAGCCAATAACTAGGTCCTTAGAAACTATCTTGTTTAGCAAGTCAATATTGACATGTGCCAAACGTCTATGCCACAACCATGAGTCCTCACTCATAATCACGAGACATTTTTCACTGCTCAATGATATTTCACTCAAATCTAGCATATAGACATTATTTACCCTCAAGCCATTAAACACATCCTTCTTTTTATCATTATTTTCAATCATGCAACAATCTTTTGAAAAAGATACTTGGTATCCCTTGTCGCATAATTGACTAATGCTAACGAGATTGTGTTTAAGGCCCTCAACTAACAATACATCATAGATAGTAGTAGATGTGATTACCTACACTACCTTTTCCAAGTATTGCTCCCTTGTTTTTGTCTTCATAGGTTACAAATTCCTTCTTCTTTGCCACAAAGTAAATGAAGAGAGATATGTCTCATGTCATATGTCTTGAGCATCCACTATCGAGAACCCATCTTCTCTCAGTAGACTCAAGAATTTGTACCTATAAAAACAATCAACGAAAATAGGTACCCAATTGTTTATTGGGTCCTTAGTTGTGAGTGAAATCTTGGTTGCATTTAGGCAACCATTGATAAACCCCTTTAGGAACTAAAAATATCCTAAAGCGACATTTAGCAATGGTGTGACCCCTTTTACAACAATACAAGCAAGTAAGGTTAACTTTTGTATCACTTTTGTTATCTTGATTTTTTACCACATATGTATATTTTTGATAGAGATTAATCATACTTTTTCTAAAATATGCTCTACCAATAGCAAAAGTGATTTTAGGTTCTAGAGCCTTGTCAAGTTTGGCCTTGAGAGTTCTAACCTCCTTTTGCCAAATAAAACAAGTATCACACCCAAATTTTAACCATCTATTTTTTTCTTCCTCACAATCCACATTTGTTCCTTCCACTATGGATGCCTTTAGAGCCTCCAATTTCCTTTCGAAATCAAGGATCTTTTGCTCCAAATGAGCAAAATTTTGTTTGTCTGAGGCCAGTCGTTTAAAGGCTTCCTTGGGTTCATGGTGTAAGGTATCAAAGGCAGTTTTTAATTTAGAATGAGACAATCTAGTAGAGTTTTCATATTTTACATGTCGTACCTTTTTGTTTTTCTTCTTTTGATTAGCAGAGAGACAAAGGTTGACGAATTCTTCTTCTTCACTTGAACTATCATCCTCGGATGACTCGGTATCGCTTTCCCAAGCGATGTAAGCTCTTCTAGGCTTAACTTGTTTCTTATGTGACTGATTAATTTCCTTTCCTTTGTCCATTTTCATCAATGGACAATTCGGCTTGTATTGTCCGGCTTTTCCGCAATTGAAGCACGACCCTCTAACTCTACTCCCTTTATTGCCTTCATTCTTAGAAGACCTTGATTGTTTTATGAAATTGACGAGATTCTTTTTGGAATGTTGGATACCATTTTTCTTTATATAGCAATTTTATCGCTTCATAAACAGCCTCATATCCTCGTTCGTTTCGTTATCTTCGTCATCACTCGACTCACAATCACTCAGCTCTTTTGGATTAGACTTTGAACAAGAAGCTTTTAGATCTATAGACTTATTTTCCGTAGTTTTGGTCTTCTTCTTCTTTTTCTTTTTCTCAAATTGCTCGAGACTAAGAAGCACTTGCTCATGTTCTTGAAGCTTTCCAAAAAGTGTTGTAAGCTCCAAAGTCATAAGATCATTTGCTTCCTTTATGGCGGTGACTTTTGGTTGCCATTTCCTGGTAAGACATCTTAAGACTTTGTTAGTAGAAACATCATTGGAAATTAGTCTACCAAGTGAATTTAGTCTATTGATTAAGTGAGAAAATCTCTTTTGCATGTCAGCAATGGTTTCCCCTTGCTCCATGTGTAAGAGATCAAATTCTTGAGTCAAAGTATTGATTCTAGATAGTTTAACACCATTTGTTCCCTCATGGGCAACTTGTAATGAGTCCCACATAGCTTTAGTAGTCATACAATGTGAAACTCTATAGTACTCATCAACTCCCAAGGAGGATATCAGAATATTTTTAACCTTCCAATCGTAATTGTACTTTTCCTCGTCTCCATCATTCCATTGAGCTTCAGGCTTAGGCACAACCACGTTATTTTCATCGGTCATGGTTATTTCCATAGAACCGTTCAATATAACTTTTCATACCTTCCTGTTAATGGAATTTATATGCTCGTTGCATACAATCCTTTTCCAGTAAATATAGTTTTCACCATTGAAAACAGGTGCTCTATTGTAAGCCCTTTTGGTTCGTTGTCCATTTTCTAAGAAGTTATATCCGAAGCCACGGAATGAACCGGTGCTCTAGATACCACTTATTAGACAATGGTGCAGATCTAGAAGGGGGTTGAATAGATCACTTGTTAAAAACAGAGTCAACGCTTACCAATATTTGGTTTTAAAGAGTTTTTAGACAGAAGCGGCTGAGGACCTATATTCGTCTAAACGAACATTTATCGA